>CAIGQW010054382.1:15141-38623 GCA_903798125.1 Danio choprae
CACACACACACACACACACACACACACACACACACACAGCCTATAGTTTGCAATGGTGTAATAAACCCACACCCGCTTGAAACCTGTGCGACTAGCCAATTATTCCGCGATTCCTACCTGCGCTTGACGAGGGAATTACTCCGACCTTTACTGGGCGGACAGTGAAAGAGTTCCTGTAGACCAGAAGTGTTCAAAGAGGAACATCACTGCAGTAAACAGCTCAAATCTCCATTTAGGGGCAGAAAGAGCTTTAAAGCGGCTGAAGGACAGCAGAAGTGAAGTGTAGCCGCCAGACACGCGTTTCTGCTTCTCTCTCTCTCCATTCCGCTGTGAATGTGGACTGCACACGGCTATAGCTGATACTGAGGTGAGCGGGATTCACGCATTATGTGGAAATCTACTCATATATTCCATATGTAGGCTCTTTAGTGGTCGAATATAGGCTCTATGTGTATTTTTAATATTTGTTTAATATTGTCTTATTCTGTTGTTACAAACTTCTATAACAGCATTTCTAACGCGAAATTTATATTTGTGTTAGTTTTATACCGACTAACAAGTCAAGTCTGTGTGAATTAATCATTTACTAGTACAGGAGTGTTCAGTTAGTCACTCTTTCAGGTAAGCAGCCACATGTACCTGTCTATACTTCATATATATATGTATATACCAACGTTTTCTCAGATATAAGCATGCCTGTCTGTATTTACATATATATACATAAACATATACAGCACACACACATATATTATGTCAAAACAAACTTTTATTTTATATAGAATTGTTTGTCATACTGTTGACACTGCTTCTGTGAAACATTGCAATGTATTCTCTGAGCTTTTAAAGGGACAGTTCACCCACAAATTATTGTTTACTCACTATTTACTCTCCCTCGAGTGATTCCAAACCTTTATGAGTTTGATTGCAAAAGAGGATATTTAGAAAAATGTTGAAAAGCGGTAACCATTGACTTACATTGTAGGAAAAACAAACACTATAGAAGTCAATCAGGTTTTCAACATTTTTCAAAATATCTTTTGTTCAGAAATAAGAACCACGTGAAGGTCTGGAAGGGTGAGTAAGTGCTGACAGTGAAGTGAAGGGTGAGTAAATGCTGACAGAACTTTCATTTGTGGTTAAACTATCACTTTAACAGGCAAAGATAACATTGCAAAGATATTACGTCAAGTTTTATCACAGCTGTCAGTGTGTAGAGACAGTTGCAACACTAAACCTTTATCACAACACTGCTGTAAAACATTGTCACAGAAGAACATATATATATATATATATATATATGTATATATGTATGTGTGTGTGTGTGTGTGTGTGTGTGTGTGTGTGTGTATGTGTGTGCAGGACACAAACGCGTGCGAGGGTCTGAACCGCCAACTTATCCAGCATAAGTTTTACGCAGCGGATGCCCTTCCAGCTGCAACCCATCACTGGGAAACATCCATCCACTCTTATTCACACACATACACTACAGACAATTTAGCTTACTCAATTCCCCTATAGCGCATGTGTTTGGACTTGTGGGGGAAACCGGAGCACCCGGAGGAAACCCACACCAACACGGGGAGAACATGCAAACTCCACACAGAAACGCCAACTGACCCAGCCGAGACTCGAACCAGCGACCTTCTTGCTGTGAGGTGATTGTGCTTCCCACTGCTCCACTGTGCTGCCTTACTAGTTATTATATATATATATATTATTTAACACTTTACATGTCCCTATCAGTGCACTCATAATGTAGAACGCTACAAAGCAATGTTAAAGAACTGTTTGATTAAATTTTAATCAGTGCTGCAACTGTTGTGTCTATTCAAGTACAAGCAGACCATATGGTAAATATATCTGTGTTTGCTTTCCAATACAAACAGTTATGAGAAAGCCCTATAGCAGATACGATTATAAACAATGCGAACATCCTTCTTTAAATGTTCCTAAAGAATAATAACAAGACTAATCATTCCAGATATTGTAGTTTTGTCAAATAATGGTCAGGTTAAAACAAATGTCCCTTTCACCCTGTTAAACCTGATAGAGGCTTATAAACAAAGCTGCCGCCCCAACCTGTTTGAATTGCAAATGTACTTATTTTAAAGCAGAATTTTAAGGTCTCACACGCAGACACACACACACACCAACAGTATCTGCTGAACTGAAACCCGTTTGCCTGGCTTACACACTCATGCTATGATTTGTTTACTTGACCTAAAGCTTTTCAGAAATATGATGTATCTTTAACCAGGTGTGTTTTCATGCAGTGCAAACAGAGGCAAAGTTCAGCCTATAAGGGAACCACTCCACGCTTTCAAGCTTTCCAGACCTGCTGCTGTTAACACTGAATGACAAACCACTATTCTCTGCTGGGCATTTAATGACTTTATTGCAACACAACCAGCTGACTCTCTTACATCACACTTTTATTTTAGGGAACTTTCAAAGATTGTGGGTTTTTTGCATGTTCTCCCCGTGTTGGCATGGCTTTCCTCCAGGTGCTCCGGTTTCCCGCACAAACACATGCGCTATAGTGGAATTGATGAACTAAATTGGCCGTAGTGTATGATTGTGTGTGTGAATGAGTGTGTATGGATGTTTCCCAGTACTGGGTTACAGCTAGAAGGGCATCCGCTGTGTAAAACACATGCTGGAATAGTTGGCAGTTCATTCCGCAGTGGCGACCCCTAATAAATAAAGGCACTAAGCCGAAGGAGAGTGAATGAATGAATAAATAAAACAAAACCTGCACACAAACTCCTGGTGTCCAACATATTATACCTCTGTAAATAGTATTACTTTATACTTCATGTCAAAAGACTGTATGGATATGACTTCAGGTCATTATAACTCAAATGTAGGGGATTGCGTATGTTTGAATTATACAGTGTAATATTATAAATAACTGAATGCAGATGTGAGCGTCCATATATCATCAGTGTTTGGATTATAGTTGAACTATAGTGTTTGCACCTGCTGTGATAGTCAGTGTTGACGCTGCCACAACAACAGTGCCACCACTTGACGACAGCATTTTTGGTTATTCGAGAAGACGATACAATATAAAACTGAAAGCTTCGTGTCACAGGAGTCAGATTTCATCAATACGAGCCTGAGTGGAGCTGAATGACTGTGATAGAGCAAATAAACGTCTTTCTTGTCTCTTAGAAATGAGACTTTAATAAAAAAAAAAGGTTGTTATAATGCACATTTCTTTGGCGAAAATTGTTCAGCAGAATTGGATGTGAAAAATGAAGATCCATTAAAGGGGCAGTTCACCCACAAATGGAAATGTACTCACTATTTACTCTCCGTCGAGAGGTTATAAACCTGAGTTTCTTTCTGCTGTTGAGCACAAAAGAAGATACTTTAGAGAATGCTGAAAAACCAGTAACCATTGACTTCCATTGTAGGAAAAACAAATACTATGGAGGTCAATGGTTACCGGTTTCTAACATTCTTCAAAATATCTTCTTTAATGTTTAACAAGAAAGAAACAGATAAAGATTTGGACCAATAAAAGGAGATTAAATGATGACAGAATTTTCAGTTTTGGGTGAACTGACCCTTTAAGAACAAAATGTTGTCCACCCACTCAAGCTAGTTTTTCCCCCTTATTAAATTCACATCTGCCCATTCTGGCAACATTGAATAAGACGACAGAGGCAACTTCAGGTGTTTCTAAATGTTTAACGTTTACTTATTAAATCTTTCAAAAGTTTAACAAGAGTATTGTTGAGCACTTGTTAAAAATCAATTACCCCATATTAAGAACTGTGCTTATCAAAAATAAGGCACGGTGTGGTTGTATCATGTATTATACAAAAGTACTAAATAGTATGAATGTAAAAATTTATTCATTAATGTATTCATGTAAAAAGTAATCTATTATTATTCACCACAGAGGAATGAACCGCCAACTATTCCAGCATATGTTTACACAGCGGATGCCCTTCCAGCTGCAACCCAGCACTGGGAAACACCCATACACACTCATTCTCACACACACACACACACACACTCATACACTACGTTTTGGACTGTGGGGGAAACCGGAGCACCCGGAGGAACACGGGGAGAACATGCAAACTCCACACAGAAACACCAACTGACCCAGCCGGGACTTGAACCAGTGACTTGGCTAACCACTGAGCCACCGTGCCGCCCCTTTAATTATTTATTTGTTCATTTATTTATTTATTTACTTATTTATTTATCAATCATAGTGACACCCTCAACCACTGGCCTGGATTGACTATGGCATTCTTCTTCTTTGTCAGAGGTCTGTGTGAACAGACTGTATGCAAAACGAAAATGCAAAAACCTTTGGAGTTCAAGAGCACCGTGATCTTTTAAACATCATACAAACACAGTGTGTGTGTGTGTGTGTGTGTGTGTGTGTGTGTGTGTGTGTGAATGAGTGTATGGGTGTTTCCCAATACTGGGTTGCGGCTGGAAGAGCATCCGCTGTGTAAAACATATGCTGGAATAGTTGGCGGTTCATTCCACTGTGGCGACCCCTGATGAATAAAGGGACTAAGCTGAAGGAAAATGAATGAATGAATGTGTTGTTTTTAGCACATCTTTTTTAAGAGCGTGTAATGCTGTCCAAATGGTTTTTCTGGTGAAGTTGTTTTTTTATTATCAGTAGAAACAAGATCTTGCTGTATCATAGGAAAATGCGCAGGTTTTCTGTATTTACACAAGCATGAGAAACAAGAGAAACACTAGATTTTAGATTAGTAAGATACACTGTAAAAACTGTAATGACAAAAAGTCAAGACAACATTATTGTTATGTTGCTTTAACCTTTTTGTTATACACACTCATTCACACACACACACACACACACACACACACACACACACACACACACACACACACACTCATACACTATGGCCAATTTAGTTAATCAATTCCCCTATAGCGCATGTGTTTGGACTGTGGGGGAAACCGGAGCACCCGGAGGAAACCCACACCAACACGGGGAGAACATGCAAACTCCACACAGAAACACCAAATGACCCAGCCGAGGCTCGAACCAGCGACCTTCTTGCTGTGAGGCCACAGTGCTGTGTGTGTGTGTGAATGAGTGTGTATGGGTGTTTCCCAGTAATGGGTTGCAGATGGAAGGGCATCCGCTGTGTAGTTGGCGGTTCATTCCGCTGTGGCAACCCCTGATAAATCAGAGACCAAGCCGAAGGAAAATTAATGAAATTGAATGAAATTCTTGAGTAAAAAAGACAGCATTTGTAGAATCGACACAGTAAAGTTAGAAATATATAGTTGAAGTCCTCCTGCCCTCCTGTATATTTCTTTCCCCCAATGCCTGTTTAATGATGAGAAGATTTCTCCAACACATTTATAATCATAATAGTGTTAATAACTCATGTCTAATAACTGATGTCTTTTCTCTTTGCCATGATGACAGCACATAATATTAGACTAGATATTTACTAGTATTCAGCTTAAAGTGACATTTAAAGGCTTCACTAGGGTAATTAGGGTAAAGTTAGGGTAATTAGGCAAGTCATTGTATAACAGTGGTTTGTTCTGGAGACAATCCAACACTAATGTGGGAAGGGGACGAATAATTCATTCATTCATTTTTCGGCTTAGTCATATGTTTTACGCAGCGGATGCCCTTCCAGCTGCTACCCATCACTGGGGAACACCCACACACACCTATTCACACTCATACACTACGGACAATTTTGCTTACCCAATTCCCCTATAGCGCATGTCTTTGGACTGTGGGGGAAACCGGAACACCCGGAGGAAACCCATGCCAACACAGGGAGAACATGCAAACTCCACACAGAAATGCCAACTGACCCAGCCGAGGCTCGAACCAGCGACCTTCTTGTTGTGAGGCGAGAGCGCTATCCACTGCGCCACCGTGCTGCCCCAAGGCGAATAATATTGACCGTAAAATGGCTTTAAAACAATGAAGAACTGCTTTTATTCTAGCCGAAATAAAACAAATAAAACTTTCTCCAGAAGAATAAACATTATAGGAAATACTGTGAGAAATGTCACTTTCATTCTGTCCTGCCTACTGCTGTTCCTGGTTGGCTGTTTCATTGTACACTGCTGCAACAAATCCCGTCACTGCTTTATCCTGATTGGTTTCAGCTCTGCAACTCTGTTCCGACTTCAGCCAATACCCTCACTCCAGCTCTCCTTTAAAAGCTGTTCATGGGCTGTTTTTGGCCTCACTGTGTTTGCGCTTGTGCTTGGTAATTCTGACAGTTTTGAGCTCCCTGCTTGATATTGTTTGTCCAGATCTAATTTACACTGTGTTTTTGTTTGAGTTTTGTTGCTGTCTGTTCTTACCCTTATGTTTGTCACTGAGGTTAGAAAGGCTGGTAGGTAAGTAAGTCACGTGACACCCACATCTCAACACCGAGAATTAGTCTAGAAGCACACTAGGTAAGAGGGTGTGTGCTAACTAGGGCTGCACAATATATCATTTCAGCATTGATATTGCAATGTGCAAGTCTGCATGTCACATCGCAGGATCTGCAGTGTCATGTTGGGTTTAATAAAACTTGACCTAATCTAATAGGTTGTAATAGTGTGAAAGATTTTCGTTTTAATGTGTTTTAAGGCCTGTGACTCTTAGATTTCAATCAAATTTAAACCATTTGGGCTCAAGAAATTCTAATGTCTGAAAAAAGGTCTGATTTAACAAATATTGGTTAATTATCCAATAAAGACTGTATGGTGTTAATTTATTTTTTAATTTTTGTGTTTCTGAGGCTGACATGGTGGCTCAGTGGTTAGCATTGTGGCCTCACAGCAAGAAGGTTGCTGGTTCGAGTCCCAGCTGGGTCAGTTGGCGTTTCTGTGTGGAGTTTGCATGTTCTCCCCGTGTTGGCGTGGGTTTCCTCCGGGTGCTCCAGTTTCCCCGACAGTCCAAACACATGCGCTATAGGGGAATTGATGAACTAAATTGGCTGTAGTGTATGATTATGTGTGAATGTGAGTGTGTATGGGTGTTTCCCAGTAATTTAAGGCCATCCGCTGTGTAAAACATATGCTGGATAAGTTGGCGGTTCATTCCGCTGTGGCGACCCCTAATGAATAAAGGGACTAAGCCAAAGGAAGATTAATGAATGTTCCCAAACATATTAATCTACACTTCCCTTGCACATTTTCCCTGCATCACTAATAAGTGCTGATCTGTGGCTTTAAAAGCCTGAAAAGATGAATGTGTCGGCTGAATGCTTCATAATCGGCCATCAATTATTCAAACTGGGTCATGTGAATAATTGACGAACGCAGCTTCTGATTAAACACAATCAAACAGAGCAGTGTTTGGAGCTAAACGTCCGACTTATTGTGTGTTTAATGCGAGCGGTGCTGTGTTGTGTTTTAACAGAAAAAGGTGTGTGATGAGATGCCATCTGAAAAAATGGGTCGTGGTGGCAGCTGGACTTTCCATCCTGACCAGCCTCTACGTCTACATGCAGAGAGCACAACCTGACAACCTAAAGGTAAAAGCAGATTAATGATCATTACAATGGAAAAAGTCATGAACTGGTTTGTTTCTTGGGCATATTGCGGCAGTTTCTGGCCAGTGGGTGGTGCTGTTGTCTCAAAAACAGATTAATGGTCATTTTTACCACTAGAGGGTGTGTATTCGCAACAAACAAAGGTGTAGTTTGATGATGTGTGGGATCATGGGAGTTTGTCATTGAAATGTTGTTGTTGTTGTTGTTGTATGTATCATGTCAGGTGGTCTGTGCTAAAGTCTGAAGTAAGTGAAACCAGAGAAACGCTGGTTGATGATAAGAGATGAGAGCAACGCGACAGGAAAACAGCAGAGCTTTTATTTTGCCACAGTGCAGGGTTTCTGGTTCTTCAGCTCATGATCACTTGTGCTGTTTTATCAAATTAAAAACAATTTAGAGGCCATTTACATATTGCATCTTTGCTTGCACAAATTCACTATTTTCAATGGAGGCAAATATGGAGCGATGCGCTCAAATTTTCCAAATGCCGCAAGTGCACTGTGTCATGGCGTTTCTTTGTGGAGTTTGCATGTTCTCCCCGTGTTGGTGTGGGTTTCCTCTGGGTGCTGGGTGTGTGTGTGTGTGTGTGTGTGTGAATGAAAGTGTATGGGTGTTTCCCAGAACTGGGTTGCAGCTGGATGGGCATGTGCTGTGTAAAACATATGCTAGACAAGTTGGTGGTTCATTCCGCTGTGATGACCCCTGATGAACAAAGGGACTAAGCTGAAGGAATGTTTACAACAGACACTTTTGCTCTACTTGCACTTAATTTTTTTGGCAATTGATAGTAATTTTTGCTGACTTTTTATTGCTCTTTCCACTACTTTTGTCTGGGGAAGTTTGTTTTAGCTGGTAAATGTCACGGATCACAGAAGGTAGAGGCAAGAGTTCAGTTCACAGAGTGTTTATTAAACACAATAATCTTCGCACCGAGGTGCTAGCAACAGTTCAATGTAGAATCAACTGAGTCAGTAGAATTACTTCCCTTGAGCAGAGCAAGCCGGTAACAGGGGTTAGTCTCTGGGTGTAGCGAGTAGCAGAAGGTCTTGGCAGAAGATCGGGATGAGAAGACGGAGAGTGATGCGATGTGTGCACAGGTGTGTATGATTAGTAAACGGGTGATTGAGTGCGTTGTGTATCGGCTGGAGAGTGTGACTGGTGATCGGGGCTGATAGAACGTGCAGGGGGTGTGTACAGGTGTGTATGATTAGTAAACGGGTGATTGAGTGCGTTGTGTATCGGCTGGAGAGTGTGACTGGTGATCGGGGCTGATAGAACGTGCAGGGGGTGTGACAGTAAACGCCATTAAACCATTATAAATAACTAACTACCATTACCCACTTTCTTTGTGTTGGATAGTTTTAGTTTAGTTTTAAAGTTTTATTAATAAATTCATTCTGACATTCAGTATAGAGCTTCACATATAGCAAAAATAAAACCATTGCATCAAGCGTGTGGAAATATTCTGTGGCCTAGTAGGTGACTAGTATGCGTAGGTGTTCAACCTAATTCTTATCAGCAGAGTTTGATGAAGGCTTACTGGAAATGCACGACTGCCTGCATTTCTGCAAATCCTGACATCAGTTGCTTCATCTACAATTCACAGTACGTTATTTTTATAGTTTTAAAGAGGACGCATCCACAAGAAATACTTTAAAAGCTGTATATTTCCCCAAATCATCTTTAACGGAGCAAGGAAACTTTCACAGTATTTCCTATAATGTTTGTTCTTCTGGAGAAAGTGTTATTTGTTTTATTTTAGCTAGAATAAAAGCAGTTCTTCATTGTTTTAAAGCCATTTTAAGGTGAATGTTAAAGCTGTATCGTTGTTCCTCCAGTGTAGATGTAAACAGCACAGCATCATTATCAACAACTTGACGTATGGTTGCACATTTATTTTTGTTACTTGTAGACAAAGGTCTGGACCTATTCTTAGAAACGTATTAAATGTGATGGTGTTTGTGGTTTGTTGTATGCATCATTTCATGTGGGCTGTGCTAAAAGAGCAATGCTTTACTTTTTTCTACATAACAAACAAGTGCACTGTGTTGAAAAGGCCGTAGAAATGGAGATAAATGTATTCATTCATTCATTTTCATTTCGGCTTAGTCCCTTTATTAATCTGGGGTCGCCACAGCGGAATGAACCGCCAACTTATCCAGCATATGTTTTACGCAGTGGATGCCCTTCCAGCTGCAACCCATCTCTGGGAAACATCCATACACACCCATTCACACTCATACACTACGGACAATTTAGCTTACCCAATTCACCTGTACTGCATGTCTTTGGACTTGTGGGGGAAACCGGAGCACCCGGAGGAAACCCACGCCAACACAGGGAGAACATGCAAACTCCACACAGAAACGCCAACTGGCGAGGCTCGAACCAGCGACCAGCGACCTTCTTGCTGTGAGGCGAACGTGCTACCCACTGCGCCACTGTGAGGCCCACGAGATAAATGTATGATGAACTTTAAAATAATTAGTTGACCAATAATACTCTGTGGTAAAAGCATTTTGAGATGGTTAAATAAGCAGAAATGAGTCTTGATTAACTGATAATGTGCCATTTTCAGGAATAAAGGTTTGTTTTGTTGCCTCTAGCGTTCACTTCTTCATCTGAAATCTGCAGTGAATGTGTTTGAGTTTTGCATAAATGTACACTTAATTCCACACAATTCCTTCATGTTCTCCCAACAACTTAATAGTTTACAAATTTAATTGGATTGAGCATAAAACAATTAAGTTGTCCACAAAAAATGTAAGAATTGAGTTTATTCATTTATTTTCCTTCAGCTTAGTCCCTTTATTAATCAAGGGTCGCCACAGCGGAATGAACCACCAACTTATCCAGCATATGTTTTACACAGCAGATGCCCTTCCAGTTATAGGGGAATTGATTAACTAAATTGCTATGTGTGTGTGTGTGTGTTTCCCAGTGATGAATTGCAGCTGGAAGGGCATCTGCTGCGTAAAACATATGCTGGATAAGTTGGCGGTTCATTCCGATGTGGCGACCCCTGGATATTAAAGGAAATAAGCCGAAAAGAGAATTAATGTCTGAGTTAGAGGCACATTTTTCTAAAATGACCTTTTAATTTCTTGCTACAGTACCAGATTTTATCACGATTGCTCGCCTTTTATCTTTATTTTTGTTGTCTTCGTGAAACGAACAGTAATGTTTCCATCCACACAGATAGCCTCGACCTCCATTATCTCTTGTTTTGTTTGACAGAAGATGGACAGATAGTCAAACCGGTTTTCCGATGATGTAAGACCGAGTCACAATCTTTAGCTGTGCGTCACGTTTTACGAGTAATTCATTGTTTCTTGTCTTCGGACTTCTGTTTGTTTGTTTGATGTCAAGCTGTGGCACACCGTAAGTTCCACAATCAGCTCAACTTCCTGGCAGAGCACAATGTGTTTGTTTCCTGTATGTTTAAGTCACATGTAACAGTTCTGCAATCATACAGAACAGATCAAATCCCATTGCATGATGTTTTTACGCTAAATATTTCCCAATGTGAAGAGTGTTGTGTGTTATGCCACCAAGAAATGTTGTGTGGAATAAAAATCTAAACATGCTCTGTACAATACTATGAACAGTTTCCATATTTAGTGTGTTTTGGGTTTATTTGCGGTGGTGAACTGCATTATGGGATGTTGATCTCTGCTCTGTCCACTTCTGATGCTGTAAATTCAACTCTACAGTTTAACAAAGTGACATTTTAGTGGTGTGAAATAATATAAGGAATAATATCTAGAGAAATAAGCCTGTAGAATAGCAGAAATTGTTTATTACAAGGTTTCTGTAGTGTAATATATGACATCTAACAGACGCCTATAAATAGCCTAAAACAGGTCATTAAATAGATGTGACATCATTCAATCCTGTGTATTTGAGTTGTCTAGTTTCAGACTATTCTTAGACCTCTATTATGTTCACTGAGAGTCCAAATTTTAGTCTCGTTTAACCCAAGACGTGTATTAGACGTCTGATACACCTTTCAAACTCAATAAATGCTCGCTGGTAGATATATACCATATATAGAAGATATATCCTGTTTTAATCTCCACTCTGCATGACTTTTACCTTGTTTATGGAGTGGTTATGAGTTATTACACATCTAAGATTGAGGGCTGCACAATTTATCACAAAAATTATCGTTATTTTTTATTAATATTGTCGCAGACATGATACATGCATTTATTTTATGCATTAGATGTTTATCTAAACTTGACCAATCAGATGGGGCAGTGTTATCTTAAGCCCCACCCACTTAGTGTCTGCTGTTCTGCTATTAAAAACAAACACTAGTGGGCGGAGTCGAGACGACAGGGGAAACTGGCAACAGCCAATCAGAGTCAGAGTATCTGCATATCAGGTTTACACTCGTTCATAGTGTTTTAAAGACTGAATGTCTGACATTAGTAAGTCTGAATTAGAATTAATTACATCTGAAGAATATATTTAACCTAAAATCAAACAGAAAATGCTCGGTGGTAGCTTAAATAATGTGTCGGTGCTCTTTGGGTAAGGGCTTCATCAGAATAAACAGCAAAAGTCAGTCTAGCCATGTGAATAAAGACTTTTTAATATTTTTTCTACATTTTTCGAGTGCCTTGGACTGATTTTTGCAATATATTTAACCTGTTTATTTTAATATCATCACATAAATAAATGATTTGGCTCCTAAAAGTAGCATTTAATTGTTACATCGTTATGGCAATACTCAATAACAGTATCGCATATTCTCCAGTGTCAAACAGCCTTAACATCTAAATGTTTGGCAGCTTGAAAACACCCATGATAACACCAGTAATTATACTTAATGACGTGTTTGTCTCTCCACAGGGGTCAGTGATCTGGACCTGGGATAGTGAATCTTGGATGGAGGACATTAAAAGCCATTATCTGCATTTCAACATCTCCATTAATGTTCTGGGAGGAGTTTTACAGCCGTCCAAGAGTGAGTTTATTTCTTTACCACCAGCAGACAATATCCATATAGATATAGATCAGTGGCAGCACGGTGGCTCAGTGGTAAGCACTGTGGCCTCACAGCAAGAAGGTCTCTGGTTCGAGTCCCGGCTGGGGCAGTTGGCGTTTCTGTGTGGAGTTTGCATGTTCTCCCCGTGTTGGCGTGGGTTTCCTCCGGGTGCTCCGGTTTCCCCCACAGTCCAAACACATGCGCTATAGGAGAATTGATTAACTAAATTGGCTGTAGTGTATGAGTGTGTGTGTGTGTGTGTGAGAGAATGAGAGTGTATGGGTGTTTCCCAGCACTGGGTTGCGGCTGGAAGGGCATCCGCTGCGTAAAACATATGCTAGAATAGTTGGTGGTTCATTCCGCTGTGGGGACCCCTGAAATGGAGAATAAGCCGAAGGAAAATGAATGAATGTAGATCAGCAGATAAAGCAAGAAGGTACTCAAGGAATTGCATTTGAATATGATTTGTATAAGATGTAGTCAAAATAAGCATTATATTTTAGTGCTGTGCTCAGATGCGTGTATTATTAATGCTTCTGTTCACATGAATCATCTGCAAATGTTTTTAATGATGATTTATGTTTATGATTTATACAAGACTCAAGTCTCGGTACTTAGAAAAACTAAATTCCTGTCATGCCGTCTTTCTTGAGGGCTTTGCTCCTAAGGATGAATCCTGAATGGCTTGCAAAACCTGTACGTTTTGTTTACCAGTAAAAGTGCGTCTGTAACTGGAGCAGTTTTCCTCAGAACATACAGTATACTGTATCCTAGTCAAGCACGAATTATTCACGCCCCTGGCAAATTAAAGTTTTTGTTCAGATGTAAATAAAAGCTGAGAAATATTTATTCCCCAATGTCTGTTTAATGGAGAGCAGATTTCTCCAGCACATGTCTAATCATAACAGTTTTAATAACTCATGTCTAATAACTGATTTATTTTCTCTCTGCCATGATGGCAGCACATACTATTAGACTAGATATTTACTAGTGTTCAGCTTAAAGTGACATTTAAAGGCTTCACTAGGGTAATTAGGGTAAAGTTAGGGTAATTAGGCAAGTCATTGTATAACAGTGGTTTGTTCTGGAGACAATCCAACACTAATATTGCTGAAGGGGGCGAATAATATTGACCATTTAAATGGCTTTAAAACAATTAAAAATTGCTTTTATTCTAGCCGAAATAAAACAAATAAGACTTTTTCCAGAAGAACAAATATTATAGCAAATATTCATTCATTCATTCATTTTATTTTTGGCTTAGTCACTTTATTAATCTGGCGTCGCCACAGCGGAATGAACCGCCAACTTATCCAGCATATGTTTTATGCAGCGAATGCCCTTCCAGCCCCAACCCATCACTGGGAAACATTCATACACACTCACTCATTCACATACACTACGGCCAATTTAGCTTACCCAATTCACCTATAGCACATGAAACCCACGCCAACACGGGGAGAACATGCAAACTCCACGCAGAAATACCAACTGAACCAGCCGAGGCTCGAACCAGCGACCTTCTTACTGTGAGGCGATTGTGCTACCCACTGTGCCACCGCGTCGCCCGATTATAGCAAATACTGTGAGAAATAGTTTTCAACAAAGACCATACAGTCATATGTTTAAGGAGCTCTTTCAATCGTTTGACATTCAGAATGAAGTAAAGATGCTAAAAATTCAGCTTTTAATCACAGTAACAAAACACATTTTATATATTAATACAGATAATAGATTCGCTTAAATGCAAACTCTGACTGGAGAGGAAAACAAAATTAAGAATTCTTTAAAATAGGAGTATTCATGAGTTAAACAAGCCTTTTATTATTTAAAGCATAGGTCTCAAAGTCAATTCCTGGAGGGCCGCAGCTCTGCACAGTTTTGCTTCAACCCTAATCAAACACAGCTGAAGCAACTAATCGAGTGTTCAAGAGAGTCTCGAACACCTTGATTAGTTGCATCAGTTGTGTTTGATTAGAGTTGGAGCAAAACTGCAGAGCTGCGGCCCTCCAGCAATTGACTTTGAGACCTATGCTTTAAAGGAAAATACTGCCCTCTGGAGCTGATGTCTTTAAAGTACAGTCCCACGATTCAATGACAGAAAAGAGCAGAATACTAGTTTACATTAAACAAACCACACACACTCACTCAAATGAGTTTAATTTTGTACAGTATTCATGGGGAAATATCTAGAGTGTGTGTGTTTGAGGTTGAGCTGATAATAACACACAGATAATGTTCTCTAGCTCTCTGAAACTGACCCTTTCAGGCTTTGATCCTCATTGTTGCGTTTTGGTGACTGTCGCTTTAAATGCAAATGTGTGTGTCGTCGGTGTTGGTCAGGTGTGCATGTTGTGGTTGGTCAGTGTGTGCTTCATGCTTCTGTCAGTCTATGGAGACTCCTGTCGCTGTTCATCTAAAACTCCACATTTATAATCCTCTTAGTCTTAGCTGACATTATCTTCGGCAGCTCAAACACTCGTATGGCTAATGGACAGACGGCTGCTTCTCACTCAGGGCTGCTGTTTATGGTAATGAGGGAGAAATGAACACTAGTGGGCGGGGCTTGCCCCCTCTGATGACACGTACAAATGGAGAATGTCAATCAAAGTCTGATTATAACAAATACAATTCATTCATGTTCACCATTAGAGGATGGATTATTGGTAAACAAAACAAGTATTCTGAATCTGAAACCCATGAATCTCTCTGTGTGTATTATTTTCTTTCAGAGTACCTCACAGTGGGCTTGTCGTCAGTGAGAAGAGAAAAGGGTTTTTACCTCCATGACACTCTCCAGTCCATCTTCTCAGAGTCCTCAGAGGAAGAGCTGGATCAGATGGTGGTGGTGGTTCTCTTGGCAGACTTTGACCTGCTCTGGATCCAGCAAACCATGGAGAAAATCAGCCGAGAGTTCCCAATTCAGCTCTCCAGAGGCCGTCTGCTGGTCATCCAAGCAAATAAAGAGTATTATCCTCCACTCTCCGGCTTAAAGAGGAATTTTAACGACGCTCCAGATCGCGTATCCTTCCGCTCCAAACAAAACGTGGATTATTCCTTCCTGCTACACTTCAGCAGTAACCTCTCGCAGTACTATATCATGCTGGAGGATGATGTGGGATGTTCTAGAAGCTTTCTTTCAAGCATTCAACAGCACATTCGCTCCATGACGGACTCCAAATGGGTGACATTGGAGTTTTCCAAACTGGGCTACATCGGGAAGCTCTACCAATCCAAAGATCTGCCCATTCTGGCTCGATTCCTTTATAACTTCTACCAGGAGATGCCTTGCGACTTCTTGCTGTCGCATTTCCACAGATTACTAATGCAGGATAAAGTCATCCGCTTCCGGCCGTCGTTGTTTCAACACATGGGCATTTATTCGTCATTTCGGGGAACGTTTAATCGATTAAAAGACGAAGACTTTGTTCAGGAGCTTGCTGATAATCCTGCAGCCGATGTCAGAACTAACATTCAGGTTTTTAAGACTTACGTACCGGAGAAAGCGTACAGTCAGGATGTGGAGTATTTCTGGGGCGTTTCTCCGATTGGGACTGAAAGCTTCTTCTTGGTGGTGTTTCGGGAAGCGGTGCGCATCTCTCGAGTGCAGATACACACTGGATTGGATGGGAAAGACGAGCTGGCGTCCGCTGATGTGGAATTGGGGAGGGTTTTGGTTAAAGGACAGCCTGCGGTGGATTGCTCTGGGTTTCAGACGCTGGGTTCTCTTCAGCATGGTCGGTTTAATGAAGAGGGGGTTCAGAAGCTGCTGCCAGATGCTGTGGTGTGTTTACGGATCAGAGTCACCGCTAATCAACCTGAGTGGGGGATTATTAGCAGGATACAGGTCTGGACTGTTAAAGAAGACAAAATCATCTGAAATATTTCTGAAAAAAAAGTGAATTTTTGTCTTGTTTCTGGGTTAAATATCTAATAATTCTTCAATCTAGAACAGTTTTCTAGACAAGCAAATAATATTGTCTTGTGTTGAGTAATAATGAGTCAAAATTAACTGAGTTTTTCCTTCAAACAAGTCGAATAATCTGCCAATGGGGTAAAATAATCTTGTTTTCACTTTGAATTAAGATTATTTTGCTTCTTGCAGCATTGTCAGATCATTTTGCTTGCTTTCAGGACAAACTCGCTTCGTTTTGACTCATTATGTCTGGAAACAAGACCCTATTGTTTTTGCCTGTCTTTAAAATGCTTCTTGATTTAAGAATTTGGGGATATTCTGACGTGAATCAAGACTAAAACTGATAAGAAAAGCAGTTATGCAGTGAGTGAAGTGCCTGTTGTGAGTTAGCGAAGCCTTGAGTCTTTAAAATAGACGAATGCAGTAATCTGTGTGTGAGAATTAATATTATTTTTGTACATTTCGCAGCGTTTTTCTAAGATAATACCTGATGAAAACAGGGTGGTGTTGTGAGAGATTAATATATACAGCTGTGGACTATAATACATGCGGTTACATTTACTTTTTATTCTATACACACACACACACACACACAAACACACAAACACAAACACACACAAACAAAAATTGTAGTTAATATTTGAACATAATGTAAATATTTGTAATGGTTAAAAAAAATTATGTTTAACTAACATGGATAACATAAATAACTAAGTGGCTATTTTTGCAATAATCTTTTAAATATATTTTGCATATATTTTTATATATGTGAAATCCAAACATAAATTTGTGTCATATATGTGATCTGCATATATTGTGACATATCAGATGTGTATATATGGGTATAAAGGCCTTCTCTAAAACATATTCTCAGTAGTTTATAAGATAAATATGTATAATGTTTACTTAAACATACAAAATATATGTATAAAATGATTTACGTTGTTGTTGTTTTTATTTGTTTTACTTCATCCTAAAATTAAATGACAATTATAAATGTTGGCGTTAAAACACACACGCACACACGCACAATTAAATAAATCTGCTGAATATTGTTATATATTTATGTATGTACAGCTGAGCTTTGAAATAAGATCCCCAAACGAAACGAGAGGGGTCTGGATGCAGACTTGATGCAATTGTAAGCTGAGCTGCATCCAATGCTTTTTAATGCACTTGCCTAACCCCGCCCCTCATCGTGATGTCTCTAGCTCCACTGAAGTGCATTGTGTCTGACATTGCATCGCTGAGATATGCAGTCTCAGCTTGCAAAACCAAGTCTGCATTCAGATACTATTGATTTAAACACCAAGCCTTTAAAAACGGGAATGTTTTTAGGGAAAATACTGCCCTCTGGAGCCGATGACTATAATATACAGTCACATGAGGGAGAACCAATGAGGGAAAAGAGCAGAATACTAGTTCACACACACGCGCGCACACACACACAGACACACACACACACACACAATCACACACAATCACAATCACACACGAGTGCATTTAAATTAATTTAATTTTGTACTGTATTTTGGGATAAGGATTAAGACTCAAAGACATTACATTTTATACCAAAGCGAACTGTTGGACAATCCTGTTATCAGCTTGTGTGATTTATTAGACACACGCACACGTCAATGCTGTATGTGTGTGTGTGTTTTCTCTCCTCCAGGGATAGAAAGAGCATTTGTATATGCACATGCTGAACTGTTCAGACATTTGTTGCACAAATAAACAACATCACATACTGTTTACATGGTAAATGTGTTTGCATAATGGCGCTACACTGTATATTCAGCTGTTGTCTGTGACAGCCAATTAAACAGATTAAATCTTTCTCAAATCTATTTGTCATGTTTATTTGTGTTCATTGTTAAGTGGCAAGCACGTTCGCCTCACAGCAAGAAGGTCGCTGGTTCGAGCCCCGGCTGGGTCAGTTGGCGTTTCTGTGTGGAGTTTGCATGTTCTCCCTGTGTTGGCGTGGGTTTCTTCCGGGTGCTCCGGTTTCCCCCACAAGTCCAAACACATGCGCTATAGGGGAATTGGGTAAGCTAAATTGTTCGTAGTGTATGTGTGTGAATGAGAGTGTGTGTGGATGTTTCCCAGTGATGGGTTGCAGCTGGAAGGGCATCCGCTGTGTAAAACATATGCTGGATAAGTTGACGGTTCATTCCACTGTGGCGACCCCAGATTAATAAAGGGACTAAGCTGAAATGAATGAATGAATGTTAAGTGGCAAGATTGCCATTCAATTCAGTTTCAATTGTATTTATAGTACACTTTAAAACAACAAAGTTGACCAAAGTGCCCAAATAAAGGGTGAAACTAAGCATAACACATAGCGTACTTCATAATTAATGGAAAATAAGGCCTTCCAGGATGGGAATTCACACTGCATTATGGGTTTAAATTGACAAAATGAGCCACTTATTGTACTCTTGTACACTTATTGTATTTTGACCTAAGAGTATGTTGTTTACCACATCGGCAGATTACTTTGCTTTAGGCTAGCGATCTAGCCCTGACAGACCACTGGAGAACATTCACTATCACCCTAACTACACATCTGCCACTGAACTGCACTACATTTCCCATCAGGCACCTCACACACACACCAGTTCCGGATCACTCCTGATTACTCGCACACAGCTGTAGATCTTGAAGACTCATTACATGGACTAGAGGAGTGGGCAAACTCGGTCCTGCACAGTTTAGCTCCAACTGCAATCAAACACACCTGCTTCTAGATCTAGTGATCTTGAAGACACTGATTAGCATGTTCAAGTGTGCTTGATTAGTGTTGAAGCTAAACTGCAGGACACCGGCCCTCCAGGATTGAGTTTGCCCATCCCTGGTCTAGAGTCTTGTCTTCTGTAAACTTTACAAAGCGTTTTCAAAGCCCTTGCTTTGTTTATCGTTTATGTTGCTTTGCCGCCTGTATCGACCTCTTTGCCTGTGACCTCAACTATGCTTTTGGATTGCCCTTATGCTCCTTCTCTGCTCATGTGTAACAGTGTGCAGTGCTGTATTGTGTGTGTTAGTGTTATATATTACGCTAAAGAAACCTTGTAATAAACATTTTCTGCTATTCTACAGGCTTATTTCTCTAGATATTATTCCTTATATTATTTCACACCACTAAAATGTCACTAAAAGTCACTTTGTTAAACTGTAGAGTTGAATTTACAGCATCAGAAGTGGACAGAGCAGAGATCAACATCCCATAATGCAGTTCACCACCGCAAATAAACGCAGAAGCTGTTGATTAGCAGATATGATTTCCAATGCACCTTTGACCTCTCACATGTGCTGTTCAGATTATGGCTTCCTAAAAAAAATAATGGCAGGTCAGGTATCTCTGTGACCCAGTTTATCACGTTGTCCTGCAGAATTAAGGTTCCGGCTCAACGTGAGAGACTGTGAATATAACTGATTGCACAACAGTATATTGTCCTGCTGGTGATCTTCAGCTATAAAGTGCTCGGATATCATCCTAATTATATAAACTCTGCTCATCCCCGCGCTGTGATTATTGAGGCTTTAAGAGCACTAAACATAGACTGATTCAGTTACAGTCAACGCGGTGGTCAAGCGTAGGCTCTAACCCGCGCTCACACACCGCACTTTCTAGTCCAAATGTTTAAATATTCTGAAATCAAGAAGCATTTTCCAGACGAGTAACGAATATTGTGTTGTTTTCAGGAATAATGAGGCAGAATGAAGCGAGTTTCTCCCCTAAAAACAAACACAAATGAAGTAAATAATCTCATGTCATGAAGAAAAACTCGATTATTTTACTAGATTATACACTTACATACACAAACACGCACATACACACAGACACACACACGTATACACATACAAACACACAAATACACACGCACACACACACACATACACACACAAACAACCACGCAAACTTACACAGACACACACAAACACTCAAACGCATACACATACAAACACACAAATACACACACGCACAAACACACACAAACACAAACAGACACACACAGACACACACACAAACATGCACAGCTACACACGTGCACAAACACACACACACACACACATATACATACCAACAAACACGCACACATACACGCACACATACACACACAAACATGCACGCAAACACGCACATACACACAGACACACGCAAACTTACACAGACACACACAAACACACACATGCATACACATACAAACACACAAATACACACACACAAACTCACACACAAATACGCACACATACACACACAAACACACACACACAAACACACACACCCACATACACAAAGGTGCACAACTGCACACACATACACACATACAAACTTACACATACACAGACAAACACACGCACACACACAAACACACACACATACACGTTTAAACACACACATGCATAAAAACACACACAAACACACACAGACACACACACACACACACACACGCACAGCTACACACATGTGCACAAACACCCACACACACACACACACAAATTTCATTGTCTGGTTGTTTTCAGTCCCTTATGTATTAATTATGCCTGAATTCACGTAATAATAATTTCATCATAATTATTGTCCAGTAAAGACTTCTGAAACCTTCTTTATTTTAATAAATACAGCACAAATGTAATTCTCAAGTTATTAATATTCAATTTGTTGAATATTTCCTGAGGTATTGAAAAAAACAGAACACTGACTGATGTAGTGTGTGTGTTATACATGTATTATTTATACAGTAATGAACAGAACAGTGCTTCTAAAGATCAAATAAATACTAATATCCTAAAGCAGGGGTGTCAAAGTCAATTCCTGGAGGGCCGGAGCCCTGCAGAGTTCAGTTCCAGCCCTGCTTCAACACACCTCTCTGCAGCTAAACTGTGCAGAGCTGCGGCCCTCCAGGAACGGGCTTTGACACATGTGTAATGGATGTGTATGTCTGACTGTTAATCATCATATTTGAGCTGTGTCTGACCCGACCGACTACATTGAACATGTTTTCTGTCAGGTGTCATGCTGAGTTATGCAAGGAAAACATGTACAGATCCACTAACAGGAGACTCAGAGTTCAGTGGTTCAGTTAAGGACTTTCTTTCTGGCCATACATCTATATTTACAATCATTTAAACATTTAAGACTTTTTTTTTAATGTGACAACATTATATATTACAACAAGTATTTAATGTGGGCTTACAGCAGGAAGGTCGCTGGTTCGAGTCCCGGCTGGGTCAGTTGGCGTTTCATGTTCTCCCTGTGTTGGCGTGGGTTTCCTCCGGGTGCTCCAGTTTCCCCCACAGTCCAAACACATGCGCTATAGGAGAATTGATTAACTAAACTGGCCGTAGTGTATGAGTGTGTGTGTGTGTGTGTGTGTGTGTGTGTGTGTGTGTGTGTGTGTGTGTGTGTGTGAGAGAATGAGCGTGTATGGGTGTTTCCCAGTACTGGGTTGCAGCTGGAAGGGCATCGGCTGTGTAAAATATGCTGGAATAATTGGCGGTTCATTCCACTGTGGCGACCCCTGATAAATAAGGAACTAAGCTGAAGGAAAATGAGGAAATATTTAATGTGCACCCAGAAAACAAAGTGTAATGCACATTTGGTTGCTTTAAGGAATTAATTTGAACGTTAACATGAGATGTTACTACTGTTGATGTTATTATTATGATTATTCTTCTTCTTATTATTATTTAGAATAATATTGTAATCATATTACAATATTTTGAGTTACATTTTATCAATTAAATGTTACGTTTTGAAGTAGAAATACGTTTTTAATTGTTTTAAAGCCATTTTAAGTTCAATATTATTCGCCCCCTTCAACAATATTAGTGTTGGATTGTCTCCAGAACAAACCACTGTTATACAATGACTTGCCTAATTACCCTAACTTTACCCTAATTACCCTAGTGAAGCTTTTAAATGTCACTTTAAGCTGAACACTAGTAAATATCTAGTCTAATATTATGTGCTGTCATCATGACAGAGAGAAAAGACATCAGTTATTAGACATGAGATATGTGTTGAAAAAAAAAATACTCTGGTTTAAACAGAAATTGGGGAAAATATTAAAGAATTAAAATGCAAACTGTATATATAATACATTAAAAATACCGACTGTATATATATATATATATATATATAGCGCTGATGTAAGTGCTGTGATTGGCGGCTGTGTGTGTGTGGTTATATTATATGGCGGCGGCAGCACATGTTGATGCTCCTGCGGCGGAGAGACGAGCTTTACCGGGGATTAAACACGCAAAAACAGCGTCCAGGTGAACCGCAGAACACGTGAAACACCGCTGCTTTCCTCCCCACACACACATTTATCTGGGACATTCATCAAAACCAGCACAAAGACGAGCAGTTCACATCCACAGAACACAGTTTGCCATACGTTACTATGCTTTAGTAGCTAAACAATGCTATCCTAAAAGCTGTTTATACCGAATTTAACCCTCAGAAATGTTGGCGGTGGCTAATATTGAGGGAGATTTTATAGTCCAATAATTTTGGTCAAAGCCAACAGTTGGGCTACTAATGTAATTTATGTTTAATACCAAAATATAACCCAATGTTCTTACAGTTAATACTGCAGTGCAGTACTGAAGGCAACTTGATATGAGCTACACTGTTAAAATAAAGATGTTGGGTGTTTGATGGTGAACAAGCAGATACTTCATTGAAACTTCACTTGCTCCTAGTTTGGTTGGTTAGCCCATTGGGTTGGGCTTTTATTAGTTATGTCTGAATGAAAATTGTCCACGAAAATTGCATTTATTTTTGTGTTCTAACTGTATGAATTCCAAGATATTTGTCTATATATATAGTATATAAGTCCAAAGACATGCAGTACAGGTGAATTGGGTAAACTAAATTGTCCGTGGTGTATGAGTGTGAATGAGTGTGTATGGATGTTTCCCAGTGATGGGTTGCGGCTGGAAGGGCATCCGCTGCGTAAAACATATGCTGGATAAGTTGGCGGTTCATTCCGCTGTGGCGACCCCAGATTAATAAAGGGACTAAGCCGAAAAGAAAATGAATGA
>CAIGQW010054382.1:106262-123298 GCA_903798125.1 Danio choprae
TGTATTTAATGACTAGTCTAGTTTTGAGCTGTTCTTAGACATCCATTAGATGTTCACTGACAGCCCAAATTTAGCCTTTGTTTTTGTTTAGATGTCTATCAGACGTCTATCAGACTTCTTTTAAGCACAAGCACACCTGTTTGCTGGGGTTTCTGTCAGTGTCTTATAACAAGATCTTCCTCATCTAAACCCTTTAAAAAAAAAAGGGTTTTATCCTTTGAACATCTAACTTTGAGCATCCGCACCAACAGAGGTTAAATTTTGACTTCTTCGTCAAACACAGCAAGACGTCTGCATCCATATCCCCTTGCCTTTTCCTTCATAACCACGTCTTTTGTTTATTAATCTCAAAATGTTTGACCTTTCTTCCTTCTCCAAAGCTGAAACTTCATCTACACTGTAAAAAGAAATTTGCTTAACTTTTTTTTAAAAAAGTGAGTAAACCCATTGCCTTAAAAGCGACAAGTTGACTTTACCTAAATAAGGGAGTAAACCCATTGTAACTTGGAAAGGTTAAGTTGATTTAACTTAACTTATTTATAATAATATATGCACATAGTTAATTTAATTAAAGGCAACAGGCTTGCTCACTTATTTTAAGTAAAGTCCATTAACTGTTTTAAAAGCAATGGGTTTACTGACTTAAAGTAAAGTCAACTAATCATTTTTTACAGTGTACTGGATGTTCATGATGGTCCACAACTGCTGAACAATCGGTTCTCCTTGTCTGTACACCATCGACCTGATGTTTGTTAGCACCGCTGGGGTTTTCTTCACTAATACACTGATTTCCACATATCCAGGTCTTATGGCAGATATTCCCTGTGTCCTTCATTGGGAGAGTTACATCGCTGTACTCTGGAAACGCTGACCGGACCTCCGGGTGGAGTGGGCAGCAGTGGGCCTGACCGGCGTAAAGGCCGTGTATTCATCAGTCTGTGGTGGTTCGGGAACATTTTGCGTGGTTGCCCCAAAGTTTGAACCTCACATTGATTTAGATGCGTCCTTTTAAACAGAGTAGGAGCGTTAATGGGAAAACCAGGTGAATGTGCTTCATTATGACTGACAAAACTGTGATGATTTGGAGGTCTTGATGCCTCTAAATCAGCAGGCAATTCTCCTCTTTGGCCCAAAAACTGCTGTGGTGATTCAAAGCGGGGTTGTGCGTTCATTTTAGGACCCCTTCCAAAAAACGTCCCTCTAATACCCCTTCTCAATCCCCTAAATTCAGACTTTCGCAGAGCTCTTTCTATGTATTGCTGTGCTTCAAAAGGTCTATGCATCGACCCACAGTTTGGGTCTCGAGAGTGTGTGGGAGCTTGTCTGGAAAAACATGTTTGTATTGGGTCTTTTTCTTCCTCTCCAAATGTCTGGTTGCAGCTTTGTGTTTCAGAGGTGTATTGTGGGGACGCGTGTGCACTTGAGTCTTTAGTCTTAAAGGAAGGCTCTCTCAGTGGTTTCCACTCATCGAAAGCATTAGGAGGTCTGAAGAAATCCTTGCGCCCCAATAATAACAACTTTCCTTGCGGAAACTGGCCAGATTCATCCTGATCGACCTTTTGTTCCTGCATGCAGGACAAACTGCTTTGTTTGTGAGGTAATGTAGTGGTTTCTGTTGTTTGAAAACTGCTTTCGTGTAAGTGGTTGGGTCTGGGTTGTTGACTCTGTTCTGTGTGTTCCAGTGAAAACCTTCTGCGGATCCTTCTGGGTAACCCATCCTGCTTATGAGCTACACAAGACTGGTCATGTTCAGCATCTTTAATAAAATCCTGAGGAATCTCTCTGCTGTAGAGTTTATCATAATCAAATTGAGATACATTTCTGTACTGCGAATGAAAAGGGAAATCTCCTGAAGGTGATTGGTGTGTTAAGTCATAATTCAGCCTCTGAGCTGATGCAATGCTTCTCTTATGATCAATCTGACCAGGCTCAGGAAAAACTGTTAGATTATGTGTAGATGGATTCGTGGAGTCATAATGAAAGACATCAGGCTGAATTTTGTGCGGCTTCAATGCTGATGTAAGTCTGTGTGGAGTATCTCCATGTGCATTGTTACCAAGTGATGCTTGTTTAGAAGAAACATCAGTTTTGCATGGCATCAACTGAGCTTGCTTTTCATCAAATAACTTCTGTTGAGGCTGTGGAGAGTTCTGGAATGTCTGAAGGGCCTGGTTTTGCTGAGCCTTGTGTGTTGTAGTTAAAATCCCATCTTGCTGATCTTCCCCCAACTGCTTGTCTTTAGGTTTAGTAGTCTTGCTTTGCACTTTAACATAAGGGGTTTGCACACTAATGCTGTCAGATTGAGTGCTATTCTCCAGCAATGCTCCAGACTCCTGCTGTCCAATATTACCTGACTCCTCAGTGTTGTCCTGTCCAGATTTATCCCTCTGTTTTGAGTGTGAATTCGAGGTGGAATGGCTTCTCCTGCTATACCTTGAGGGTGAGTCTCTGTGATGGTGATGATGATGGCTTTTTCTTGAAGATGCTGAAGATGATACTCTCTTTCTGTCTCCGTAACTTCCCCTAGAGAGACGCTCTGTAGTCGTTCTCCTTGTGTAGTGTTTGTCTGAGACGTCTTTTGAGGGTCTGTCTGTATGTGATGCCCTTGAAGATGACTTCTCATGGTGGTGTGACCTGTGTTCGTGCCGTGGTTTCGTCCGTGAGCTCAGTGTGGATCTTCTACTGCCTCCTTTTTTCTCTGAATGCGATGATTTAGTGGTCTGCTGACGTGATTCTACTTCTAGCATCTCTTCCTTTGGGATTACTGATTTATTTGATGCAACGTTTTTCGTGTCTTCAGTGATTAACTGTTTCTGCGCACTTTTTTTAATTCCTTCACCCTCTGCATCATCAAATGACACATCTTGGCTTGCTTTTCGACAGATCCGCGGATCCTTATTCTGAATATTCATCGAAAAATAGGCCGTCGTCTCCATTCCGGTTTCATCTCCGCCAAACTGCGTCGGCGGCGACATGAGAGCGTCGGAAACAGAGAAATGTGCCATGGAGACTCCGATGGCTTCCTTCTGAAGGCGTAGGGTTTCTGTCTGCTCTTCAAGCTGCCTTTTCTGCTCCTCGATCTGTCTGTTCAACTCCTCGAGAATCTTCTGCTGCTCGGAGAGAGTCGCCGTTGAGATGTCTTCCTTGTATTTGGAAAGGCAGACTGTGGATTTGTGAGGTATTGCATTATTTGTGAGGTAGCTTTGCATCTCTTCAAACACCGTCTCATCCTCTGGATCGTAGGCTATATCAGTGGTGGCCGTCGGGGGGTTTTCAACACTTTTAGCTTCTGACACTTTGGGTAAATTACTTCTGAGAGTTTCGCCATGATCAATTGCGCAGTACTCCTCTTCTGGGTCATACGGTCGATCATCATCATCTTCATCCTTAATTGCTGAAGGTGGTACTTTAGGTTCCACAGCTTTAGGTGGGCTCAAACAAACCATTGCTTCATTAGAAACAGCAGGATCATAGTCTTCAGGATCATAAGGCATATCATCCACTAACCTCACCGCATCCTCCTGTTTCTGCTGAACATCTTCTGTTTTCTTACACTCTGTGATTTCAGAAAGTGGCATCTTTTGACCGAATAGTGTGTTTAGTATGGTCTGAAGAGGTGTGGTGGAGTCTTTGGATGTTCCCATATCGACAAACTGGCTTGGTTTTGACACAGGTAAAGATGGAGATCCAGAAGAGTTTGAGTTGAGGAAAACATCAGCCTTCGTGTGATGCGGTCCAATATCATTTATTGAGGTAGGAGTGCTGGATTCCTTGTAAATCAAGGACTTGAATTTCTTCTCAGCAGCATCTTGAGGCGGTCCTTCAGGGCGCTTCAGTTTCTGACAGACTGCCAACCCTATTATGAGATTAGGGTGATCCTGTTCGAGCCCTGAGTGGAGGCATAACAAACGATTAAAATCAGCTCTTTTTGAAACATTAAGGTCTTTGCACACTGAAGTCTGAAATTTCCCTATACATACTTCCCTATAAAACTCGACACGCACAAAACCTTTAATATTAAATTAAAGATCCAGTGAAATTAAAATAACGTTTTTTTAGATGTTAGTATCAGTATGTTAGCCTTCAAGGATATCTATAAGCCAGTGTGGTACAAAACAATAACAAAATTCGCATTTAGATGATATAAAAAATTGGTATGAACATGTAAACTCTCTAGTGTCTGACATGCCCCGCCCCCTTCTTCTCATTGGCTGTTCATTTGATGTGCTTGAGCTCAACCACTCTCACTGGCAGAGCTATGAGAAAAACACCACACTATTGGCTGTTTTATTTTAAATGGGGAGGAGCTTCTCTTTGCCCCGCCCTTCGTCATTTTCCAGTTTAGATTACATCAAACATCGAATAAAAAAATGCACATTTCGAAGCACTTCACAACACTTTTAATCTGTTGCAAATTAATTTGCAAAACAATACAAAAAGGAGTCCTGGAGTAGTGAAGATGTTTTAGTGAACTTCTCTCTGCTTAAAAGATAAAGAAAGAGGAAATATTGGGTCCATCCCATCCTTATCAAAGCACTGCGGGATTATCTGAACACATTCAACCTTTACTTCTGGATGTCTGAGGTTCAGTTTTATACTTGACTAGCGAAACTGGAACCACATATTAAAAAGAAGATTTTATACACATCAGTTTTTGTGAACCAATTGATCCTGAACAGAGACTGGCATTTTCGTGTCTCTGATACAGACACGGAGCCGGATGTGGAAAGGGACTCGGACACGGACTTAGAGACACGGACTCGGAGAGAAACACACATGGACTCGGACGGACACACAGACGGACGGACAGACTCGGACGGACACACAGACGGACGGACAGACTCGGACGGACACACAGACGGACAGACTCGGACGGACACACAGACGGACAGACTCGGACGGACACACAGACGGACTCCAACACACACGGACTCCAACACACACGAACAGACTGCGCCAAAAACAAGCATACAATTAATTACAGAACATTTGCATTTTATTTAATTAGTTTCTCTGATGCCATTTTGTATTTTGCCTTTAGCTTGTATGGTGGCCCTAAATGGACAAAACATTTAATTGAATTTAATTTGAATTTTTTTATGACGGACAAAAGCTTCTGAGTTAGTGTGTCCATACGACTGACACAACATGAGGTCGAATTTATCTTTAAGTGTGAAAATTACAGACGAAATATTCAGATTCAGTGTGCAATAACCTTTAGTGTGTGATATATATATCTGCATGACATACCTGGTCCCTCGATAGGAAGAAGAGCTGCAGGGATGGACTGTTTTGTACACAGTGGAATGAGGTAAAGATCCTTGATGTGTTTGCAAATATTAGAAACAACCCCAAATCTCCTACGACTATTGAAATATGAAAACAGAGACACATATGCAACCTCCTCTTCCTCAGATGCCGGATGGAAGCGTATTAACGACAGCTCCTACGTTCACAGAAACAAGGCAAATGCATTTAATTTATGGCACTTACAGAAGTAATAGTTTAGTATTTTAAATAAATCTGAGGTCGTGGGATTACCTTTGCCTCTGATGTCTTTATCAAATCAACATATTCCCATACAGTTTGAGGCAATATTCTGCCTCCAATGTGTATAGTGTCTGGTAACTCCTAAACGGAGAAAACAGAACGTGATAACCATCGGTCACATTTATAATCAAATACACCATTATTTATAGCTGGTCAAATATTGTGTAGTTCTGAGTGTGCTCTATGCAGGTGAGTGGGTTTGACAAACTACCTGTAGAATAGACTCTTTCCTCTCCTTATGCACCAGACACATTATTAGAGACCCTTCAGTTTTTTTCTACATTTGTTTGTATAGCTAAGATTTTTAATATGTTGTTCTATTTTCTATAGCTATGTTCTTCATACACTCACTGGCCACTTTATTAGGTACACCTGTCCAACTGCTCGTTAACGCAAATTTCTAATCAGCCAATCACATGGCAGCTACTCAATGCATTTAGGCATGTAGACATGGTCAAGACGATCTGCTGCAGTGCAAAGCGAGGATCAGAATGGGGAAGAAAGGGGATTTAAGTGACTTTGAACGTGGCATGGTTGTTGGTGCCAGACGGGTTGGTCTGAGTATTTCAGAAACTGCTGATCTACTGGGATTTTCACACACAACCATCTCTAGGGTTTACAGAGAATGGTCCGAAAGAGAGAAAATATCCAGTAAGCGGCAGTTCTGTGGGCACAAATGCCTTGTTGATGCCAGAGGTCAGAGGAGAATGGCCAGACTGGTTCCAGCTGATAGAAAGGCAACAGTAACTCAAATAATCACTCGCTACAACCGAGGTCTGCAGAAGAGCATCTCTGAACACACAACACGTCCAACCCTGAGGCGGATGGGTTACAGCAGCAAAAGACCACACCGGGTGCCGCTCCTGTCAGCTAAGAACAGGAAACTGAGGCTACAATTCACACAGGCTCACCAAAACTGGACAATAGAAGATTGGAGAAACGTTGCCTGCTCTGATGAGTCTCCATTTCTACTGCCACATTCGGATGGTAGAGTCAGAATTTGGCATCAGCAACATGAAAGCATGAATCCATCCTGCCTTGTATCAACAGTTCAGGCTGGTGGTGGTGGTGTAATGGTGTGGGGGATATTTTCTTGGCACACTTTGGGCCCATTAGTACCAGTTGAGCATCGTGTCAACGCCACAGCCTACCCGAGTATTGTTGCTGACCATGTCCATCCCTTTATGATCACAGTGCACCCATCGTCTGATGGCTACTTCCAGCAGGATAACGCGCCATGTCATAAAGCATGAATCATCTCAGTCTGGTTTCCTGAACATGACAATGAGTTCACTGTACTCAAATGGCCTCCACAGTCACCAGATCTCAATCCAATAGAGCACCTCTGGGATGTGGTGGAACAGGAGATTCGCATCATGGATGTGCAGCCGACAAATCTGCAGCAACTGCGTGATGCTATCATGTCAATATGGACCAAAATCTCTGAGGAATATTTCCAGTACCTTGTTGAATCTATGCCACGAAGGATTAAGACAGTTCTGAAGGTAAAAGGGGGTCCCCAACCCAGTACTAGTAAGGTGTACCTAATAAAGTGGCCAGTGAGTGTATATAATTAGATTTGGTCTTATTTTCTATAGCTATAATAAGTGTTGGGGGTAATGCATCAGTTCAGTTCTCAGAAGATAACATTATCCTACATTATTATTATTTATGTGTTTTTTTTAAAGGTAAATTAAGTTATTCAGTGTGTTGTTCATTGCAGAGATCCTGTGTTAAAAAAAAAACAGTTCTGAAAGAGATCAAGCCTCAGACAAAAGTAACTCAAAAGTAACACAACACATTACTTTCCATAAAAAGCAACCAAGTACTGCAACTGGTCACTGTTTTGGGGAGTAACTCAATATTGTTAATGCATTACTTTCAACAATAACTTTCCCCAACACTTTCTATATGTAAAACTGTCTGTGTTTTTACTTCTTATTATACTCCATGATTTAGACTCGTATTGATATTAGTTTTGTTTTTAAGGTCTGTATAGCCTTGTATGTAACGAATACACATACAAATAAAAAAATCTAAAAGACCAACCTCTTTCAGGATGTCAGGGGAACCAGAAATTAAATATCCTTTTGTTACGAACTTGGCCACAGTGGGCATGTTGAGAAAGCCTTTCCATAAAATGCACTGCTTGGATAGAAACTGTCTGGTTCCTTTATCACAATCTGCCAGCCTTAAAAGAAAGCGGCGCATGATTACAACGAATGAGAAATAACATCATAAATAGAATAGTAATAGATTTAGTGCTGGGTAAAATTAATAGAATCCAAAATAAAAGTTTGTTTTGACATAATATACAGCGGGGGAAATAAGTATTGAACACATTGTCGAGTTGTTTCCTGGGAATAATATCTCTAAAGGAGCTGCTGACATGGAATTGAAGCAGATTTTGGTAAAAACCCAAACAATAGAAACATAAAAGTAAACCAAATCTGAACAATGAGTTGTGTGTAATAAGAGTGAAATGAAAGAAAGTGGAAGAACTGAACTACTGAAGCGTCTTTAATACTTTACATAAAAAGGCTGTTTTGGTGCTGCAGCTTAAAGACGCCTCTCATATGGAGAATGAAGCCTCGTGCATTGCTCAGGTGTGAGTTTCTCACAGACTTCAACAGTGTCAACATCTTGATGCTTCTGTGGGTCTCGTCCATTAAATCTGAGCTTTATTCTGTATTTTCTATTGGATTCGGATCAGGTGATTGGGCAGGCCATTCTACTGCTTGATTTTCTTTCTCTAAAAAAGATCTGAGAGTCTCCTCGGCTGTGTGTTTTGGATCATTGTCTTGCTGTAATGGTTTCATCTTCATCCTCCTGCTGATGTAGATGTTGGACTGAAGCAGCTCATATTCATTTACACTGAGGAAGGGCAGAGGGTTGCTGAAGAACTACTGAGAGATTTCAGCTGCTGTCTGCCCAAATATACCTCCCTTTCTTCATGTGTTCAATACTTTTTCCATTTCATTTTATTACACATAACTTAATTTGTAATCTAATTAGATTTGTTTTCTTTGTATATATGGATTTCTCTGGTTGTTATCAACATCCGGGGAACATTTCAAGTCAACGGCACCTTTAGAAATGTTTTCTGAGAAAAAAAGGTGATGTCTTCAATATTTATTTTCCCCTCTGTATGTGTGTGTACTGTGTATGTTTATTATGTATATATAAAATACACGCATGCATGCGTATGTTTGAGAAAATGTGTATTTATATTTAGATATGAAATATATATGCATAAGATACAAATTCACAATTTAAATATCCGTCACAAAATAGTTTTGTATAGCTTTGTTTATATGCATGTGTGTGTATATCACATAAACATAAATATATATATATAAAACACACGCATACAGTTGAAGTCGGAATTATTCACCCTCCCGAATTATATTTTTCCCCCAATTTCTGTTTAACAGAGAAGATTTCTCCAGCACATTTCAAATAATATTAGACTAGATATTTACTAGTATTCAGCTTAAAGTGACATTTAAAGGCTTCACTAGGGTAATTAGAGTAAAGTTAGGGTAATTAGGCAAGTCATTGTATAACAGTGGTTTGTTCTGGAGACAATCCAACACTAATATTGCTGAAGGGGGCGAATAATATTGACCTTAAAATGGTTTTAAAACAATGAAGAACTGCTTTTATTCTAGCCGAAATAAAACAAATAAGACTTTCTCCAGAAGATCAAATATTATAGGAAATACTGTGAGAAATCCCTGAATCTGTTCAACATCATTCGGGAAATATTGGAAAAAAATTCACAGGAGGGGATGCGATTAATTTTTGACCAGCACTAAATGAATTGTGATTAATTTGGATATTCAAACACAAACCTTGTATTTGGTCCATATGAGGCATCCAGTGATGATGGTGAAGGTTTCATGAGGATGGACTTTGGCAAACGCACAGACACCGGCGTGGGCTGCGTCTCATTTACAGTTTCAGTGGCGTTTCTTGCTGGATTAGGATGCTGCAGTGATGTGGAGACAGACTCTGGTACAGAAGATGATGGGGTTTTCTGATACTGTGCTGTTCGAGGGTCTCTCCCAGAGATAGACACCAGGGGAACTGCAGGAATCACGACCGGAGAGTAGTCTACAGTGTGTGTTTTTGAGTCCACGTCCTCTGCACTGGGAGAAGCAGGAGACTCCAGTACATTCGAGTCCAGAGCTTCATCCGTCAGCTGAACTACACATGAAGAACTCTCCTTTTCTACAGTTTCTGTCTTCATTTTGGGTTTCTTGGTTTCACAGTCACCATCAGTGGATGCTTGGCCTGCAATTTAAAGTACAGATGAAATACAAACTAGCCATATTGATTTTCTTAGCTCACATCGCTAGTTTTGTGGTGAACAATTCATCTGTGCATGTCACTAAGAACAAAACAATGATTTGTCCTTGTAATCTTTAATTGAAATCTGAAAATGCACTTGCCATGGGCTCCCATAGTGATCCATTTGTCTCCCATATTTCCAGGAAAGCAGACAAAGGTGATTTTTTAAAACATCTGCTAAAGATCATACCTGTGCATATCCTGCATTTAAGGTCAAAGAAATGCAGCTTGTGTTCTGCTGTGGTGTCTTTCAGCATGCTGCTGATCATGTCTGGAGAATCTGAGTTTATTTCCCTCTCTTCAGTCTGCTTCAGTGTCGATGGAGAGGATTTCTCCTCCTGAAAACACACAAAAGATTTTATATTTTTACACGACTGTTCATAGGAACAAAACTATGCACTAGAACAGCGCTTCTCAAACTCTGGACCAGCTTCATTTTATATTTCAAGAGCATTAACGGTGTGTAAGCAACTGTGTTGGGCACGTTCCTTTAAAAGAGTAATTAGTTACTAGTTACTTCTCACAAATAGTAACCGAGTTACATCATTATTAAAGTAACTAATTACCAGGAAAAGTAACTACTGCGTTACTTTAAAAACATCTAATTTGTCAATTGACTATAAAATAAATATAAAGCATTGTCCACTAATCTACACTATGTTAATGTTGCTGTGGGACACTGTGAGAGACACCGGCAGCATGTCCTCAACTATATATCTGGATATTATTGCGTTTAATTCTGTCTGAGTAAGAAGTGTTTACGGTAGAGAAAAATTACGTTTTATTTGCTTTGACGTCGTGGCTTCGTCTCCTCCTTTGGTAGGAGAGCTCACGTTATCACCTGTAGCCATTAATGTTGTGTCATGTGACGGCGTGAGGCGCTTCATTAGACTAGAATTACTCATCAGCGATGCAGAGAGACTCTTTTTTTCCTGGGCATAAGCTGCACGATACAGAAACATTCCTGCCTTTGACCTCAATGAGGGAAGAGTAGAGCTTATATCTCCAGTTTGCAAACGCTATCTTTTAACTTGTTGGATTTGCCATCGTTTTGACTCCTGGTTGTTTGTGTGTGTGACTGACTGAACACCCGCCCTACTCTGCCTGGCAAACAATGGAAATGTACTCCAAGCCAATCATGTCATCATGTTCTCAGTTACACTAAGTTCAGACAAGTCAATCATCATCACTGGTTGGCTATGTGTCCTGACGGACGGACAGTAACCTCAAAGTTTAACACTAATCATGAATTAATCATTAGTACAAATGACACGTTAGCTCTTTCCAACAGGAAAAACAGCACCAGTCAAGAATGCATTATTATATTCTGTCATGGCTTTGCAATCAATTAATGTGTTTATAATGGAAGTCAATGGGGCAAAAACAGCACCAACATAGCCAAAGGGGAGTCCATTTGAAAAATACACAAGGGTATGTTTATTAAACCTTTGACATTGATTTATAAAAAAATAAAAAAAATAAAAAATAAAAAAAAAAATCTCATTTTTGTGTGAACTGTCCCTTTAAAAAACTCACTGGATGCGTATCTGCGTTCATGGACTCTACAGCGTTCACTCTCTCAGCAGGAGGAGGTGTAGCCTCTTCTTCAATATCTACAGAAAGAAAGGAGGATTCTTCCTTCGAAGAGATCTCAAGTTCAGGGTCTGCAGAGGTCTCCTGTCAAAGAAGAAGGACTTAAAGGGCTTTAGAAGGACTTAAAGGGTACACAAGTGTAAATTTACTCACCATTTACTCTCCCTCCAGTGGTTATAAACCTTTATGAGTTTCTTTGTTGAACACAAAAGAAGATAAATTGAAGAATGCTGAAAACCGGTAACCATTGACTTTCATAGCAGGAAAAACAATTACTGCGGAAGTCAATGGTTACAGGTTTTCAGCATTATTCAAAACATCTTCAGTGTTCAGCAGAAGAAAGAAACTCAACTATGTTTTAAACTAGGGTGAGTAAAGGCTGACAGCACTTTCATTTTTTTTGGGTGAACGATGCCCTTTAATGGATTATTTTTTAGTTGAGTGTAACTTACCTCAACAATGTCCTGCTGACTGACAGAAATGAGTCTGGACACAGGAAGGTTTCCTCTCAAAACCTGAAGACACAGCTCCTGAAATCACAGTCAAATCAATAGAATAAACATTTCAAAACTCTTGTTATAACTTTGTTTACATGGCAAACTAATACAAAAATCACCTTGTTTTTGGGATCTTTGAGGCTGAGGCTGAGATCCTGGCATTTACTCCTGTACTCCTGGTCTGTGGTGTAACACATGCTGAACATCTCTTTCTCCAGATCCACAGCAAACTTCTCAATATCATTCTCTGAGAAGATCAATCCATCGCTCTGATTTAACCTGACAAATGAGGACAGTGGCAGCATTATAAATAAAGACAAATAATCATAGCAGCTGCAAAGCCAAGCCAAATAGCATAAATGAACAAATACAAATGAACAAATACAATAAACATTTGTTTTATCTTTACAGTTTATGTCATACATTTCACTAAAGCAACTTGTTTTCATTTTTATTCCTTTGAGCAGAACAGATGAAGCTAAAGTGACGCTTAGGTGATCAATAATACTCCAATTATGCAATTTATAAGGGATTTACAAAGCATAGACTAGGTCACAAAACTGCATGTAGTTGTGTTAACAGAGCATTTATTAACATACAGAGTAACTATTAGTATATGTCTGAATAATAAGATGCATAAATGTTGATTTGAATGGTTTATTAATAATTTACCTACGCATTCTGAATGATCTTAAAAAACACAGACTACTCTTAAGTAACTGATTTGTAAATAATCGTAAAGCAAATTTTTCATTATTAAATTAATTATTGAATTATTTACAAACCAGTTGTTTAAGAGTAGTTGCTGTATATGTATGTATATTAATGCCGTGTGCTCCGGATCAAAGAATCATCTAGACTGTTACCAGCAACAAGTCCAAAAGCCAGGGTCTGTCATGGTATGAGGTTGTGTCAGTGCCCTTAGCAAAGGTAACTTGCTGCAAAGGGGCACAATATGCTGCCTTCTTCTCCAGGGACACCCATGCATATTTCAACAAGACAATGCAGAACCACATTCTGCACACATTACAAAGTCCTGGCTGCAGAGGAAAAGTATACAGGTACTTGACTGGCCTGCCTGCAGTCCCGACCTGTCTCTAATAGAGAATGAGTGGCACATTTTGAAGCGCAAAATGCAACAATGAAGACCCCGTACTGTTGAGCACCTTAAGACTTGTTTGCAGGAAGAATGGGACATAATGACACCTGAAACACTTCATCACTTGATTTCTTCAGTCCCTAAACGCATTAAGTGTTGTGAAAAGGAATAGCAATATTAGCAGGTGGTGACCACTGACCACTTCTCAGTCCCTATGCTTTCTGGCTGATGTTTTGGTCACTTTTGAATGCTGGCGGTGCATTCACTCTAGTGGTAGCATGAGACGGAGTCTACAACCCATGGAGGCGCTACCAGGAGACAGGCAAGTACATCAGGAGACTTGGAGGAGGCCGTAGGAGGGCAACAACCCAGAAGCAAGACCAATACCTCAGCCTTTGTGCAAGGAGGAGCACTGCCAGAGGGCTGCAAAATTACCTACAGCAGGTCACAAATGTGCATGTGTCTGCTCAAATGGTCAGAAACTCCATGAGGGTGGTATAAGGGCCCAACGTCCACAGGTGAGGGTTGCGCGTACAACCCAAAACCATGCATGACGACGTTTGGCATTTGCCAGAGAACACCAAGATTGGCAAATTCGCCATTGGCGCCCTGTACTCTTCACAGATGAAAGCAGGTTCACACTGACACATGTGACAGACAAGACAAAGTCTGGAGACACATTGGAGAACGTTCTGCTGCCCGCAACATCCTCCAGCATGACCGGTTTGGCAGTGGGTCAATAATGGTGTGGGGCCTGACTGCCATTAGGTACCGAGATGGTATCCTCACACCCCTTATGAGGCTATATGCCGGTGCGGTTGGCCCTGGGTTCCTGCTGATGCAAGACAACGCTAAACCTCATGTGGTGGGAGTGTGTCAGCAGTTTCTGCAAGATTAAGGCATTGATGCTATGGACTGGCCTGCCCGTTTCCCAGACCTGAATACAATTGAGCACATCTGGGACATCATGTCTCGCTCCATCCACAAATGACACGTTGAACCACAGACTGTCCAGAAGTTGGCGGATGCTTGAGATCCCTCTGGAGACAATTCGCCACCTCAGAAGCATGGCCAGCCCTCGTGGGGATGTCATACAGGCACTTGGAGGCAAACACACTACTGAGCCTCTTTTTTACTTGTTTTAAGGACATTACATCAAAGTTGGATCAGCCTGTAGTGCGTTTTTCCACTTTAATTTTGAGCATGACTCCAAATCCAGACATAATAAACTTAATTAATAAACTAATAAACTTGATTTCCATTGATAATTTTTGTGTGATTTTGTTGTCAGCACATTGTAAAAAACAAAGAATTTAATAAAAATATTTAATTCATTCAGATCTAGGATGTGTCATTTTAGTGTTCCTTTTACATATATACTGTGGGACCTGAGCACTGTGGGACCATCCTCCTATAAACCCACCACCTTCAGGGGGAGCTGTAAGGGGCCATTGTGGAACGGGCGGGGGTCGAAAGTAAGGACCACGATGACCCGATCGTCAGGCACAGAAACTGGCTCTTGGAACATGGATGTCATCTCACTGGGAGGGAAGGAGCCTGAGCTTGTGCAGGAGGTTTAATGGTGTCAACTAGAGATAGTCGGGCACACAGTTTGGGCTGTGTTGGAGTTTTCCCCAGTAAATAAAAGAGTCGCCTCTCTGTGCCTTTGCGCTGGGGACAGGCGAGAATAGGTAAACTGTTGACCTCAGCTAGGGATGTTCTCAGATGGTGTAAGGAATACTCTGACAATCTCCTCAGTTGGCGTGTTCCAACTATAGAGGGAAATCACACTTCTCAGCCTCCTTGGAAAAGTCTATACCATGGTACTGGAGAGGAGAACCTGGCCGATAGTCCAGGAAAATCAATGCGGATTTCACATGTGTTTTGTGGAATTGGAGAAGGTATTCGACCGTGTCCCTCATTGCATTCTGTGTGTGTGCTCTGAGAGTATGAGGTGGGAGGCGCTTTATTAAGGGATGTCTGGTCTCTGTATAAACAACAGTAGTTTGGTTCGCATTGCTGCAATAAGTCAGACTTGTTTCCAGTGCATGTTGGACTCCGGCAGGGTTGCACTTTGTCACGGGTTCTGTTTATAATTTTTATGGACAGAATTTCTAGCCACAGCCTAAGGCCAGAGGGGGTCTGATTCAGGGACCATAGGATTTGATCTCTGTTATTATTTGGCTTTTTGGCTTTATTTGACGTGGACGTTCAGTCCAAGGATGGAACGTGAGATTGACAGGCAGATCGGTGCAGCAGTAATGAGGACGATGCACCGGTCTGTTGTGGTAAAGAAGGAGCTGAGCCAAAAGGCAAAGCTCTTGATTTACCGGTCAATCTACATACCTAATCTCACCTGAGGTCAAGGTGTCAGGGCATACCCTTATAGATAGGGTGAGAGCTCGGAAAAGAGCCGCTGCTCCTCCACATCCAAAGCAGCAGCTGAGGGGATCAGGTATCTGTTTCAGATACCTATTGGATGCCTGCCAAGGGAGGTGCTCCAGGCTTGTCCCACCAGGAGGAGGACCCAGGAGACCCAGGACCCGCTGGAGGAACAGTATGTCTCTCGGCTGGCCTGGGAATGCCTTGGGATCCCCTGGAGAAGTTTGAGGAAGGGTCTGGCGAGAGGGAAGTCTGGGGTTCTGCTGAGACTACTGCCCCTGCAACCCGGCCCCAGATAAGTGGAAAAAAATGAATGAATGATATTATGTATATTTTGGTTTTGTATTTTTTACATTTTACACATTCTGTATTTGTATACGCACAATATTTATACACAGTGAGTACACACAAATAAAAATAAAATGCAAATATAGAGTATATTTGATTTGCAATACAATTTTACTTTTGGATGTGATTAATTGGTTAATTTAAACACATTTAGAAGTAAATGAATAGATTGAATAGACTGAATCTGTGTAAATCTGTGTGAGCAGATTCAGTGTGGACCTAGGTCTGTCTTATGGCAAGGTTTTGTTTTCTAACCTTTTGAGAATAATTTTGGTTAGCAAGCAGCGGATGTTTTGTCTGATCAGAAGAGGGCTGCAGTGCGGGTCCCAGACCGACACTTCTGGAGATTCGCTGGACATTTCTGGGACTCCCCTGGACACTTCTGGGGCTCTAACCGACACTTTCGGGGCAGTGACAGGGACATCTGGGGCTCTGCTGGATATCTCTGGGGCTCTGACAGACACTTCTGGGGGTCTGCTGGACATTTCTGGGGCTCTGACAGAAACTTCTGGGGCACCGTTGGACACTTCCGGGGCTTCGACGAACACTTCAGAGGCTCTACTGGAGTCGCTGGGTTTTTTGAGGGAAGCTAAGGGGCTTTTACTGAGAGCCCCTTTCAGAAGCTCTAGTCGTGGAGAGCCGGGCATGGTTTTCTTTGCTCGTGCTGGAGTGTATTTCTTCAGTAACGGAGCTGCAGGAGCCTTTTCAGAACAGGGAACGTCCTGCAGCAAACTTGAAAGTGGACTCTTCAAACACAACAGCGCAGGCTCAACTTCACTACTGTCTTTAACAGCTGAAAGAAACACAATACATGCATTAAAGTGGCAAATAAATACCTAGTGACAATTTATTTTTCAGGCAGCATTTCTTTAATCAACATTAACATTTTAATCAATACTTTAATCAACATTTTATCTAAATAGCCGAGACCAATAGAATTTGAGGAAGAAAAGTTTTAAAGAGATGTTTGTGTATTTTAAAACCTATTGTATAACAGCAGATCCTATCATTGTCATAACGTAGAAAGCCATCAAAAAGCCCCTATCATGGGTTTTTGAGAATCAGCTTCCATGCAGTGTGTAACACAGCTCTGAGTGAATGAAAACCTCCATCTGAGGTTTAAATCTGAAAGGGCATCGTGTTTAAAACTATTGAATCACTGCAGACTGGGTCATCGGACCAATCACTGCAGAATGGGTCATCGGACCAATCAC
>CAIGQW010054382.1:123308-133823 GCA_903798125.1 Danio choprae
TGGGTCATCGGACCAATCACTGCAGAATGGGTCATCGGACCAATCACTGCAGAATGGGTCATCGGACCAATCACTGCAGACTGGGTCATAAAAATAAATGCATATTAGTCAATGAAAGTGATTCATGTAAATAACAAACTGTGGTTTTGAAAACACCAGTGTTCATGTGGACAGGGTCTTAATGTTGTCCACTTATGATGGGATTGACAAAAATGCTTATTAATATCAGGTATAAATAGGGCTTGTGTGTGAAAATAGTCCATGATACATACTGAGTTTGTGATGTACAGGTGGAGTGGCTGTGGTAGTTTGTGCTGGGTCAGTGACTGCAGATGAACAGACAGAGTCTTTACTCTTTTCTTCTGCTTTAACCTCCTGCTCTCCCTCTGCTGGACTCTTGTTGACCTTCACCTTGAAAAGCTTTGCAAGGAATGATCGTTTCTCGCTCTGAAAGGTAAAAGCACAAGAGTGAGCATTAAACAGTAGTGCTGTCAAAACAATTATCCCGCGTCTAAGTTAAAAGTTCTTATTTACAAAATATGTGTGTGCGTACTGTGTTCATAAACATATGCATGACTTTATTGTATAAAATATTAGCTTATATTTTATGGAATAAAAGTCCCTTTGTTCAACTGTAGAGTTGAATTTTCAACATCAGAAGCGGACAGAGCAGAGATCAACATCCCATAATGCAATTCACCACCGCAAATAAACCCAAAACACAGAAACCATTCATTAACAGATATTGTTTACAGTGTGGATGTGATTAATCGTTTGACAGCACCAATAAAGGATTAAAGTAACAAAGCATACCATATGACCACTGTAACACCTGCATTATGATTTCCACCACAGTTCAGATAAGCAGATCATGATGATATTCACCTTGAGGGACAGTTCAGCCGGCACAGCAGCAGATTTAACCTCAGTTTTGGGTTCAGAGAGAGTCTTGATGGCGACGGCTGCGTGCTGAACGATACAGCGATGACCGCAGTACACAGACTCCGGCAGGGCATCACTGCTGCAGCCCGGACCGATGCATTTAGGAGAAACTGCCTCCACATTCTGCTCCACCTTTATCATCTGCTCAACATCCCCCTGAGATTGACACACAGACTGCATTTAGAGGAGCTGTTTTGTGCTATACGGCACAGTGTGCATCACAGACCTTTCCCTTTATTCTCTCTACTCATGTAGATGCCGGTTTATTAAAAGCCAATTTTGTCAGAATGCACTGAATTACCCTATTTATTACTCCCCAAAGACTGTTAACAGAAATGCACTTTTCAGACAATGTACTGACAGGTTTAGAAGCAGCATTACCCTATTGATTGAGCTGATCTCTTGTTTTATGCACAGATCATCAGTCTTCTGGTTCCTCCATGGGAGTTCCTGGTTGTCGGTGCACGAAGGACAAATATACTCTTCATTTTTCCAAGTCTCCGAGACGCCAACACAGTCAACATGACGAAACTCTCCACAAGATTTACAGCTGATCATCAACCTGACAGATGGAGACAGCATTCGATTGGTCAGAGATAACAAGTATGATCAATATGCATAAACCAAATACGCGCACACACTACGGCCAATTTAGTTCATCCAATTCCCCTATAGCGCATGTGTTTGGACTGTGGGGGAAACCCACGGCAACACGGGGAGAACATGCAAACTCCACACAGAAACGCCAACTGTCCCAGCCGGGCCTCGAACCAGTGACCTTCTTGTTGTAAGCATATGTTTTACGCAGCGGATGCCCTTCCAGCTGCAACCCATCTCTGGGAAACATCCATACACACACACATTCACACTCATACACTACAGACAATTTAGCTTACCCAATTCACCTATACCGCATGTCTTTGGACTTGTGGAGGAAACCCACGCCAACACGGGGAGAACATGCAAACCACACAGAAACGCCAACTGACCCAGGCGGGGCTCGAACCAGCGACCTTCTTGCTGTGAGGCGAACGTGCTATCCACTGTGCCACCATGAGGCCCTATATAATCTGATTAATTGAATTAAAATAATCAATCGTTGCAGCCCTAGATGGGGTCTGTGTAAAGCACTTGTGTAGAATGCATTTAAGCATTTAAATCAACCATGAGTCTTGCCATGAAGTTTGACCACAGGAAAAGGAGAGAAATAACAGTGGTAGGCAGATGAGAAACAATAAGGAGTAACACTTGTTTTGATACTGTATCAGAAACAAGGATTTGTGTCATTCATTTGGATGAGACCGGCTACAGAGAACGAACTCATTGTAGGTTTTAATGGTGGAGAAACAGGAGACTCAGAAATAACTCAAGATATGAACACAGGCGCAGATAGAAGAAACACTTAAAGGCACAGTACACCACCCAAAAATTAATATTTACTTACTATTTACTCTCTCTCTCTCAAGTGGTTTCAAATCTACATGAGTTTCTTTGTTCTGTTGAACACTAAAAGAGAACATTTTGAAGAATGCTGAAAACCGGTAACCATTGACTTCCATAGTAGGAAAAACAAATCCTGTGGAAAACAAAGATTACTGGTTTCTAACATTTTTCAAAATATCTTCTTCTGTGTTCAACACAAACTTTTCAGTTTTTACAAATTTAAGTGGATTGAACTGCTGTGTTGTTTTTTTACAACTATTTTATTTAGTGTTCAGATCCCCAGTATCTCCTCCATCAGTAAAGCACTCATCTCCTCTACACCAGCATCCAGCCTGCTGGAGAGCTGAACAGTGCAGAGGCTTTACTGTATATCCACAGAACAGAAAGATCTCCACAGATCCCTTTCAAGATGTACAGAGATCTGTGTTTCTGACACTAATGAAGACAGCAGAAGGCAATCGGGGGAAAAGTTGTTGTTTTTTTTACACAGACATTTATAGCATATTTAGAGCAGTAAACACAATATCAAGATATTTTTATTTAAGGTTATCACACCATCAGAATCCTATACCAGCCTATACATGTGAAATGGGTAAAACGCACGCATGCACACACGCACCTTCTCACCTGTTAATTTCCCTCTGTCCACATGTGCCACACACAGCGTCCTGAATATCCTCCTCATGTTTATCAGAGATGCAGTTTTCCTCTTGGTCCTCAGAGTGATTCTTCAGTTTGTTATTCCTCTGATCTCCAACAGTGTTCAGAGTATCTGCTGCTTCTCTCTCAGTGAATAAACCCTGCTTTTCTCCTTCTGCGTCGTCAGACTGCTCTACACACTCCTGCTCCTCCAGATCATCAGACTGCGCTGTGTCTTTCTCTCCGTGTATGATTCCTCTCATCCGCCGTGCCAGGGCTCTCCTCCGTATCTCCTGCAGGTTGAGATCATCGCTGTCTTCAGCTCGGTCTGATGCGGTTCCTCCTGTGTTGTGTGCACTGCTGGACTCGTCTGCATGTACACACGCGCGCCCTCGACCCCTACGCCCTCGTTTAGCTGCTGTAAACCCCACGCCAGCCTCAGCAGCCCGTTTCCCACGAACACGACCCCTGCCACGACCTCTGCTGCGACCCCTGCGCGTTCGGAGGTCAGGATCACCGCTGCTGTCGTCCACTGAACACACCGCCTCCAAGAACTCTCGTCTGGCTATCGTGCTGCGCCGGAAACCCCAGCTCTTGCCCAGCAGATCAGTGCAGGAAGCGTCTGCATCCATCTGACCCCAGAACAGAGGAGATATAGAGAAATTTTAGAGCTGAACGATAAGACAAATATTTAATATTTCAATAGTGCTGCACTATATATGGTTTAGCATGAATATCACAGTGCCCGTATATGCAACAGTCACATCACAGAATCTGCAATGTGATTATAATGGGGTATATTAGGGCTGTAAATACAGTAGGGCAATAAATCTCGATTTATTGAACATTTTAACTCAATAACGATTAACGAGCGATTATTTTATTGATTTTTTCTTGCCCTCATAGTTGAAGGACAAGTTTCGTACAGTAAAAATGCTCACATATTACTATCTATATTACCATATATGATTATTTATTGAACATTAACGTTGAACAACTGAAATAAAAACACACAAAATAAATAACTCGCACTTCTGGAAACAAAATGAATTATTTTCAATGATTTTCATATTAAAAGTAGAAAATAAGCAGCATCTCTTCTAAGTAAGATGTATATGCTGTAAATAATATTTTAAACAGTGCATTTCTTACATCTTCTGTAAACAAATATTTGAAATGTATATAATTTAATAATTTGAATACAAATGGAAAATATGCCGTCTCAAGGCATCTCTGGCACAGCTTACAATCATCGTCAATGTGGTGCAAAGTAAGACTCAAGAATGGTTCCATCGCCCTACTTCACCAGAGATCAGATGTGGCTGCAAAGTGGTCGCAGAAGTAGAAATCAGCCTCAGCCTTGCTTATTTCAAGTCAAGTCAAGTCAAGTCAAGTCAAGTCAAGTCAAGTGGAGCTTTATTGTCCTTCCGCTACATGTGTGGACATACAGAGGAACGAGATGTCGTGTCTCGCAGGACAACGGTGCTACATGGATTAATCATAAATACAAACACAACACTGGACATAAGAGCTATTATAAAAAAACCTATGCATAACTAACATATATTATAAAATAGAATAAAATACTTAAACTATACACATAAGACAGGCTATACAAGTACTTTTACATGAGACTGAACAATGTTGTGCAGGATATTGTGCAAAAAAGAGGTATTTAAGGTCTAATATTGTGAAAGAGGTGTTTAGGGTTGAAGCAAGCAGTGCAACATGACTGTGGTACATTTATAGTAAACATTGAGTCCTTGTAAGGTGGAGTTTAGATAAAGTGTCAGGTGCATAAGAGAGAAGAGTGTTTCTACAGGTGGTTTGTCAAGCCCACTCACCTGAAGGAAGCACAATTTAAAATGCACAGTGTTTCCAAGAGACATGAAGTGATTAGGAAAGTGTCTATAGTGTAAATGTGCAACCTGGTGCAAGAGTCAGAGAGACGAGGGGGGGTCCGTCCACAGGTGGTTTGTTAAGCCCACTCATTTATACTTCAGTGTTGAGTGATCGCTGTGACTGAGCATTGCTCTCCACACCGCCCATGTTCATCATCACTATCAAGCTGACCAATCACAGAGCTTGCACTACGTTGCAATGTTGTTTGAGAGGTGTGCATCAGCCACAATGAGGGGTATGCATACGTGTAAAGGCTGCGCCATATGGTGCACTCGACGCAGAAGAATAAACCAGATGACTCGCATGACTCCACACGCGGTAGGGAAGATAATTGAAAGATTTTAGCGATTATAGGATGTGCATGTCACATCGGTCACATCCATAACCAAGCTTTTCCCTCATAAATGCTGAAATGGAAAATCTAATTGGATTGTTGGTGATTAAATGGGTGTGACTGACCTGACACCACATCTGACGTACAGATGCCACTGGCACATGCCACTGAATGTAGTGACACTTCCGGTGGCATGTCCGGTTTTCACTGTCAAGTGTCACTTAGATTAGTGACCCGTGTCACTGAGTGTGTCGCGCCGCAGAGACATCTCCAGCAGGGACATCGACACCCGGCGAAGCTTAATAACACTAATCAACACACGCAAAACGATATTTAACCATTACGCGGCTGTTAACATTATTTATTGCATCGCAATTTAGTTTATATGCTGGACTACTCCATGATGTTTTAAATTATAAGCATTTATTTTATGTATTCGTAGTTATACTTCCGGTATGTATTGCTACAATACATAATATTTAATCATTTGACAATACATGTCAGTGGATATCACTAGCATGTGCCACTAAAACTTATTGTGACATGCTGATCTGTTGTGCCGTATATTGACACTTTCCCCTTCATTTAACGTCAGAAAAGTATTGTCTTCAAACTCTAAACAGGTCAATCATATGATCAGCCAATAACTATCAGAGCACAACACTGCTGACAGTCGATGAAATAGTGCTAATGTTGTTTTGAAGTAGGGCTGCACAATATATAGTCACAAGCCAGCATCTGCAATGTTTAGTTGGGATTATTATAGTTGATCAGCAATGAAGAATGTACAGTGTTTACATTTTGCATCATTACATTTAATTGTTTAATTGGTTTCCCAGTGATGGGTTGCAGCTGGAAGGGCATCCGCTGCGTAAAACATATGCTGTATAAGTTGGCGGTTCATTCTGCTGTGGCGACCCCAGATTAATAAAGGGACTAAGCTGAAATGAAAATGAATGAATGATTGAATGTTCAATTGGTGGCAGGACAAAATAGCGATATGCATGAGGTGGCGCTTCTCGTAATGGCGGATCGAACATATCTCATTGTTGAAATATATATATGCTGTTAATAAAAAAAAAATACATCTTGTAACTTTTGGATGCATTTTTCCCTCTTCATTTACAAATATCGTGACATATTGCGGATGGTTTTCTTGTAATATATTGCTAATATCGTGATCTATCATTATCGGGGGCAAAATATCATGATAATATCGTATCGTATTACTGTACCTGAATATCTGACTACTCATTTCACTTTTATCTTATTTATTTATTCTTGCCATTTCTTTGATGCATTATTCTACAAAACTATTCCAATCAACGTTAATTATTATTTCAAATAGAGCCATTCAAGTCATCTCACGAAATTGTATTCAAATCGCAATGTAAATAGCAGCAAAATAAAATATCGCAATGTCAGATGTTTCCAATATCGTGCAGTCCTATTTTGAAGTCATTCCTACATGCGATTTCAGACATAACTCCCATCTCATAACTCATAACAGTACCACATTATTATTAATAATCTGTATTCGCCTTTTTAAATGTTGCTTTACCACAACAACCAAATATATAGAGCATTTCGATGATGTAAACATTTACATTTTTCATTTCTAGAGCTTCCAAGAATCCCAAAAGACCCACATATTAATAAATAACGCTATGAGATCTGTTTTAACATTAAGTTATGATTGAATTGCCTCGTGTTACAGTTATGAAATAGTTTGATAATCACCAGGAAATGTTCATGGGCCAGTGACATCACCACATTGAAATAGTCTATATTAGTAATTAATATTAAAATAAGGTTAAAATTACTATCAGCTTTATGTTGAATATCATTTCGCATGACTGTAATAGCTACAATGAGGAAAAACAATGGATAATTTACCTCAGATTTGAAAGAATATAAAATCTGAGATGTTTTCACTGCTGGAAAGTTATTTTTCAGTTCTGAACTAGCAAACAGTTTAATGATAATTTGAAAAGATTCACAACAATCTTCCCTTAATAAGCCTCAACAATACTGTAAACGAATGGTCGTAATGTGAATAATATTATATATACGAAATACGCCGTAGCACTATACTCATGCCTCAACATTTCACATCTTATCAAATAAAAAAAACAATAACACTATTTACTCAGAAATTACCATCGAATTAAAACCACTTTGATTGTCTAAATTAAAGTAATAATAGCGAACTTCAAATAGCGATCAGTGTTTTAATAGCGAACTCCAAAATGATGTAAACAGCACAGACTGCAAACTTAAGAGAGATTGCGATAAATGTGTTTGACGTGCTGGTAAAGTGTACATCTTATTTAGTACATCACACATCGGCAAATAAATAATAAAGCATGTGAGGTAAACCCAAAACACCGGTTAAAATGACACGTACAGGCCACCGCGGACTCACCTTATGCAGGCCAACGTGTGTGTCTGCGTTTACATGCAGTTTTAGCTCAATGGAAGAAAGATTATTATTGATTATTAATGTTAAATGCACTCAATCAAACAAACCCACAGCAATGCCTCCATTTTGACCGTGAAAGGGGCGTGACGCTCGGTATAAAGAGGATCCAGAACCGCCACGAGACTCCGCACCGGAACCGGACAGCGACACCTGCGCACTGGATGACAATTTTACGAAACCGTGTCAGTACTCAAATTTGTACAAATTACAATAAAATAAAACAAAAAATTGACAAATACTTACTTAAACAACGCTAAAAGAGTGAGTACTCCACACCAAATCTCGTTAAAGGGATAGTTAGCCAAAAACATTAATAAAATGTAGGCTTTAATTTAGGCCTATATTGACTCTTTCTCAAATTCATTCATTCATTCATTTTCATTTCGGCTTAGTCCCTTTATTAATCTGGGGTCGCCACAGCGGAATGAACTGCCAACTTATCCAGCATATGTTTTACGCAGCGGATGCCCTTCCAGCTGCAACCCATCTCTGGGAAACATCCACACACACCCATTCACACTCATACACTACGGACAATTTAGCCTACCCAATTCACCTATACCGCATGTCTTTGGACTTGTGGGGGAAACCGGAGCACCCGGAGAAAACCCACGCCAACACGGGGAGAACATGCAAACAGAAACGCCAACTGACCCAGCCGAGGCTTGAACCAGCGACCTTCTTGCTGTGAGGCGAACGTGCTATCCACTGCGCCACCGTGAGGCCCTCTTTCTCAAATTAACCACATTTAATATTATTACCACATTTATAAACATTTATGAGTTATTTTCTTCTGTTAAACTCAAAAGAAGATATTCTGAATCTGAAGAAAGCTGGAAACCTGTAACCATTGACTTCCATTGTGGGGGAAAACAGTGAAAGTCAATGGTTGAAGGTTTCCAACATCAAAATATCTTGTTTTAAGATGAACAAGAAACACTCATAAAGATTTCAAATAAGTGCGAGTAGGCCTAAATGATTACAGAATTGTCATTTTTGGGTGAACTATGTCTTTAATGTGATTAGTACGTCATCTATCATGTTTATGTATGTTATTATAGTGCAACAACTTAAAATGTAGGCCTCGATTTAGGCACTCTCCCTCAAACTAACCACTTATAACCACATGTATTTACAGTTATAAACCTTTATGAGTTTCTGTCTCCTGTGAAACTCAAAAGAAGATACTCTGAAGAAAGCTGTAAACCTGTAACCATTGACTTCCATTGTGGGAAAAACAAATACTGTGGAAGTCAATGGTTGAAGGCTTCCAATATCAAGATATCTTGTTTTGAGGTTAACAAGAAGCACTCATAAGGGTTTAAAACCAGTAAAGTGTGAGTAAATAATGACTGAACTCTCATTTTTGGGTAAACTATGTCTTTAATGAGATTAGTACATCATCTGCCATGTTTATTTATGTTATTATAGTGCAACAACTTAAAATGTAGGCCTCGATTTAGGCACCATTAACCGTTGACTTCCATTGTGGGAAAAGCAAATATATGCCTACTGTGGAGGTCAATGGTTGAAGGCTTCTAATATCAAGATATCTTGTTTTGAGGTTAACAAGAAGCACTCATAAGGGTTTAAAACAAGTGTGAGTAAATGACTAAACTTTCATTTTTGGGTGAACTATTTAATAAGATTAGTACATCATCTGCCATGTTTATGTTACTATCGTGCAGCAACTGTAGAGAAAAATGGTGGCAGGTTTAATTAATTAACTGTAGGCTATATATATATATATAAATGATGTAAGGAAACCCATTACACTTCTGTGTACATTTCTGATTGTTAAAGACTCAGGCATGTTTAAAATTATTCGCGGAAATAAGAAGATATGAGGGACAATAGCATCAGCAACTCAACAAACAAACCTAGTTTTTCTCAGATTCTGCAATGCCTGTAACATGAGATGGCTAATAGTGAAGTAGATTAAAGGTCCCATGAAATTAAATTGTTTTATATATGTATTAGTATGTTAGTCCTGAAACGTAACAGTCGTAAGGATATCTATAATCTAGTGTGCTCCAAAACAGTGACATAATTAACATTTAGGAGATATAAACATCTAAAGCTTGCAGTTTGTCTCTTCCACCTAAACGGATCGAGGATTTTTTGTCGTCACCTCATACTTCAGTTCCTCATCAAATCTTCTGACCATTGCTGGAATGTTCCACAATCTTAAATATAGTGGCTTTTACTCTCTTATCTTTCCACATCCTCGCTCATGACTGCTTCTTTCTAATTAGAGAATTGAGATGTCCTACAACAGTATTTCTCAAACTTTTTCATCAGAAGACCCCTTCTTTGTGTAGGGCCAATCCTTTCGGGCCCCCAAACCCCCCAAAAATTGACCCTTGTGTGCTGCTGAGTCTTTTTCGTCCACTCTGGGGTGATTGTGAGTCTTAGTTTGGCCACAAGTTTCTTTGCGTTTCAGCAAATGGAATGATTCTTGCTGACAAATCTTATTTTGACACAATTTCCAAAAACTCAACAATACACTGGGGGTAAATTGACCCCCCTTTCATTCTGTTGGTGGCTGGTTTTGCCCCATTGACCTCCATTATAATCACATCTTTTGATTGCAAGGCCATGACAGCATATAATCATGTGTTCTTGATTGTTGCTGGTTTTCCTTGTTGGGAAGAGGTAACGTGTCAACTTTACTGTTGATCATCAGTTGCATTCGTTTTTGGCTTTTATATAGGAGTATTGTGTGTGTGTGTGTGTGTGTGTGTGTGTGTGTGTGTGTGTGTGTGTGTGTGTG
>CAIGQW010054382.1:145738-164221 GCA_903798125.1 Danio choprae
CACTCACTCACTCACTCACTCACTCACTCACTCACTCACTCACTCACCCACTCACCCACTCACCCTCTTTGCTTTCTCCTGAGCCCTGTGTGAACAGCAGCTGGTACTGCTTATTGGACAGGTTAGCAGGGAAAACTCTGCACATGAAGGGACTGAGAGAGCGAAACACAAATGCACAATTACAAATCGCGAACATGACACTGTTCATGCAAGCATTAAACATCTCAGTAGCTTACCTCATTGTGTGAGACAGTGCTAATATTCCCAGCACGAAGAAATACATTGATAACAGCAAGTTGACATACTCCTGTGAGAAAACCTACAAGTACAAAAATAACAGATTAATTAGATGAAAAAGAAATTAAATGAATGATTTTAAGCCTAAAAGGTGTTACTGGTAGGCCTGTCACGATATCTATTTTATGTTGATATATCGCGATAAACGATATTATTGTCATTTTAAGACCATTTGATGCCACTCATATAATGCCAGAATGACAATATAATACCACCACAACACAAGTACACATCATATTTCATTCTTAATAAGATTTCATTTAATTATAGTCATTTTAACAGTTTAATAATGAGGCGCTGGAGTCAGAGTGTGTAAACGCATATCCTGAGTAAATAATAATGAATGTTAACAAGGTAAAGAGTAACAGAGGCTGTGATATCTGCTAGCAGATCTATTTTCAGTCGTCAGACACACACATGAGAATATACTATAGTAATTTACAGTAAATACTATAGTGTTTTATTAACCATACTGACACTGACACCTCCAATAGAGATCGAGATGTTGCACAATCAGTCTAAATGTTGCTAGAATTGGTTTTCATGTATGGGTGATATATATTACATCAGCAAACATGATTGAGCTCATGTCCACGCGTTAACTCAGAGAAAACTCTTAGAAAAATAGTGTTATATTTATTACATCTTATTTTATTTAAAACGTTTATGAATACACCTGTGCATGTGTGGACATGGCTTTAAGCAAGGTCTATTAGAAGCATTCACTTTTAAGTTAACATTTTTGGGTAAATGTACCCTAAGCCCACCCACACACACACACATTGTAGAAGATGACATCCCATCCAAAAATCCCATCATTCTGAGCCAGTAAATAAAATCTGGATGCTGCATAATGATAATAGATGTTTCTCCTGCAACTGGCTATGAACACATTTACAAAATGTAGGCAGTTTGCCCTGTGGACTCAAACTCTGACACGCACAGACACAGACACACGTCACCTTGAAAAAGAGGTAGAGGCCAAAGAGTGTGCAGCTGGCGATGATGGGGAATCGAGCTGCATCTCTGCTGGTGATGGTCTCAGGCATATCAGAAGATCCCTGACAGAGAGAACAGCAGACATCATCTTAATCTTCACTAAACATACTGCTAACATTAATGCATCTATTCTGCCAATCCTGATGTTATCCACTAGTCAGTATTGTGTGCTATAATTATACAACAATGTACTGAATTGCAATATTTTTAATTGTAACAGTCCACAAAACTACTGCTTACAAAATAGTAATACTGTGATATTTTTTAACAGGGGCTCAGTGGTTAGCACTGTGGCCTCACAGCAAGAAGGTCGCTGGTTCGAGTCCCGGCTGGGTCAGTTGGCATTACTGTGTGGAGTTTGCATGTTCTCCCCGTGTTGGCGTGGGTTTCATATGTGTAAAACATATGCTGGAATAGTTGTCGGTTCATTCTGCTGTGGCGACCCCTGATAAATAAGGGACTAAGCCGAAGAAAAATGAATGAATATTTTTTACATTTTCCTCCAAGCTCTTTAATGCCTGAGAGCTCTTCTAATTGGTCAACTGCTGTGTGACTGACAGTGATGAACAGCGCTGCATGTATAAGTTGAATCTTTAAACTTAACATGACGTCTAGAAAAAAAAAAAAAAAAAAAAAAAGCGGTGCTTCAAAAGATGCAAGACACGAGCGAAAATATATATTATTTTTAAAACATATTTTCCAAATGCATAACTTTCCTAACTAAAATGCATCTTCTTTCTTTTAATTAAATATAAAATACAACACAAATATAACAAAACACACATTTATCTTCATACTGCATGTACAAACAACACATGTACATATGTGTGACAGTATATTTCATGTTTCATGTCATCTAAGCCAATAAAATAATAGAGCCCACCGGGCACGGTGTAGATAGATTTTGGTAGCCAGACTGAAACAATAACCCCGGGACTTCAGGCTCAGATTTTCGAGCCCTGAATATTATACATGACATTAAATTTGCAACAGAAGCAAAAAATAAAATATACAAATCTAAATATTAAATATTAATATTTAAATACATGGAAATTCATTTATTATTGATGTATTTCAATCTATGTGACTTCCGTATGGGTAAGAAAGATCATAATAAAGCACACAGTAAAAGCTTGCTTATTTAGAAATGCAGATTTACCCATTTCCAGTAATAATATAATGTATGTCACTGTACAAGCCTGAATGGGGTACAGTTATTTACATTCATTCATTTCGGCTCAGTCCCTTTATTAATCAGGGGTCGCCACAGCGGAATGAACTGCCAACTTATCCAGCATATGTTTTACACAGCGGATGCCCTTCCAGCTGCAACCCACTGGGAAACATCCATACACTCATTCACACTCATACACTACGGACAATTTAGATTACCCAATTCACCTGTACCGCATGTCTTTCGACTTGTGGGGGAAACCGGAGCACGCGGAGGAAACCCACGCCTACACAGGGAGAACATGCAAACTCCACACAGAAATGCCAACTGACCCAGCCGAGGCTCGAACCAGCGACCTTCTTGCTGTGAGGCGATCGTACTACCCACTGCCGCACCATGAGGCCCCCAGTTATTTACACTTTCACCTTAATATAATGTCATAAAAGCACTGTTTTCAAACTCTTAATAGGTAAATCATGTAGGAATGTATGTTCATTGACTGTCAACAATGTTGTACTTTGATAATCATGCTGAGGTAAAGTTGGTGTTCATGCTCCCAACATTGTTTAATATGGTACTTTGAATATTCGGTCTGAAATGACATGCGAGAATGACTTCAAAACAACTTCAGCACTATTTCTTTGACTGTGAACAATGTTGTACGTTGATAGTCATCGGCTGATCATATGATTTCCCTATTTAGGAACTGCTAAGAATACTTTTCAGAAATTATAGTATTAAGGAGAACGTCTGAACGTCTGGAACCAGCTTTACCTCAATGATAGACACCGGCTGATGAGACGTCCCTATTCAGAATGTGCAAATAATACTTTTCTGTAATTGTATGAATAGAAAACCGACTTAACCCCAATGTTCAAGACAGTTTTGATCGCGTATTTATGGTTTTAAATAATCGTAAACACCACAATGAACGTCTTGAACATATGTCGCGTCATCAGTATAACGCTGCATCAGTTAACGGTTTATAAAAGCAGGCTAATGCTAATGTAAAAGCAGGTAAAGATGGTGTTATTATATAGGTTTATACCATATATTGTTTACCGCTACTTTGAATATAGCTTCTGAAATAACATTTAAGTATGATTTCAAAACAATTAGCACTATTTAACTGACTGTCAACAATGTTGTATTGGTCATGTGATACGCTGATAATATGATTTCATGTGCGCGCGTCATCAGTACACGGTTATTTACGTTAAATGTATCAGTTTAATCGGGATTTAACTGTGTTTACACATAGCGTCAGCTCGGTTTGACGGCGTATCTACGGTTTTAAATTAATCGTGGCGCTTACGTTAACATCACAACTAATCTGGATGACATCTAAATGAGTTTACCTTGGATTTGGAGCATCCCACAGACCTTAGCGCCCCGAAGAAGATGGGCAGCAGGGCCATGAGCAGCAGGCTGCCGTACGCCAGAGCCGTGCCCTCCGCGCTGGACACGAACCGGCCCGCGGTCCCGTTCACCGAATCCGACCCATTACTGGAGCCGTCGGGCGCCGCCGCCGCGGTCTGCTCCACATCCGCCATGTTTCAGCACGCTCGGTTACCGGGCTAGCCTTATATACGAGCAGTTTAACCAGAGTGTCACTGTGCGCTGCTCATTGAGGGAGAACCGATCGCTGTTAAGGCCACGTTTCCTAAATACAGCCCGCTGAGTGTTCTTCCTCTTCTTCTGGCGGGTTACTGACTGTTAAATAACAGTTTTACAGGTTTACACCGCCACCTCCTGTGCTGTAGTGTGAAGTCAACTCTTCAATGTAGTATACCTTGCCATGAAGATGCCTTTCTGTGTGTGCGTGTGCGTGTGCGTGTGTGTGCTTTGATTTACCAAAGTCACACAAGTGGCAATCTGTCACATATTGAGGTAAAGTTGGGTTTATATTCAGACATTCGTTCAGTGATGTTCTGCCACTGTGTGTTTATCATGTTACTTTGAATATTCGGTCAGACATGGCATGTAAGAATGACTTCAAATCAACATTGGCACTTTTTAATTGACTGTCTACATACTTTTTGGTCACATCTATATCGCATGTTTATTTTCCTCATTTAAATTGATGCAAAATCGATGTGTTGTGCAGCCCTAGTGTTCTCTGTCACTACTTGTTTACCCTGCATTAATGCATTCAGTGTAAAGCTGCACAACTAATCATTGAAAGACCAGGATCTCAATTGAAACACCCATGCAACCTACATTAGAAATGATCGAGATTAGCACGTTTATCAACTTACTAATTAACTGAGTATTATTTCTGAGTATTTCTGATAAGTTTATAGTTCCGATATAAGCACTGATGTTTATGGTAAAGATTACAGTCACCGTTTAATGCAGCTTGATGCTCAAAATGGAAATTGTGGCGATTATAGTTAACCAGTAGGTGGCGACAACCAGCCATCAAAAATGTGTCACTGAATAATTCTGCTAATGAAACGTGAAGTTTATATGAGTGAGTTATTAAATGTTAACTGAAAATGAGACAAAATATTAATATAATGGGTTGTTGTACAGTATTTGAATGTTAAATGTATACATTTAGCATTATCAGCAAGATCTTTTTTTTTTACTGCCAATGCGTGAAGCAAAAATTATCTAGTTTCCTCCGGGTGCACCGGTTTCCCCCACAGTCCAAACACAAGCGCTATAGGGGCATTGATGAACTAAATTGGCCGTAGTGTATGAGTGTGTGTGTGTGAGTGAATGAGTGTGTATGGGTGTTTCCCAGCACTGTGTTGCAGCTGGAAGGGCATCCGCTGTGTAAAACATATGCTGGAATAGTTGGTGGTTCATTCCGCTGTGGCGACTCCTGATAAATAAGGGACAAAGCTGAAGGAAAATGAATAAATGAATGAGTAAAGTCTGCGCTTCATCAGTGTCTGTGCTTCAGTGCTGTAGTGTCTCTCAGATGATCTGACAGATATAGATGTGTGTGTGTGAGGGTCTTTGCGTCATTAATGTTGGTCTGCAGCTCTCCATTGCTGCAGATGTTCATGTTGTTGTGCTGATTGTAAAAGGCCTCAGCCCTTCGTCAGTCCGTCATCACAGTGCTTCAGTATTATTCTTCTTCCCTCCAGAACTGTCTTGAGCATCTGTCTGCGCTCCCTTCTCACGCCTCCAGAAGCCACCGCATTCATTGCGTTTGTCTTTGTCTTCTGAGGCGAATATTCTCAGATTAGGTTTGTCTGAGGTATTGGGCGTGGCTAACACATTTAGCCACGCCCCTCCAGCTGTCAAGTTTTGATAACAAACAGAAATGGTGAGGAGGAGTCTGTTAGGTTGTAATAACTCTGCCCAAACACTTTTCCCCATCTTTCTGAATGAAACGCCTACTTTACTACATCCAATCAGATCGCAGTAGAACAAAACAAGCCACGCCCACTGCTTTCTCATTTAATATTCCGTTTCTCTAGGAAGTGTGTCACAATACAAAAAAAGCAGTCGCAGCTTCCAGTTCATGCGGACTTTAAATGAAGAATGATCATATATTTAATGTATTATTAGTGTTCAGTTGAAATGTTCAGAGATATATGCGCTCTAGAAGTAATTTCCTGAAAAGTGGCTTTATTCAGTTTTTCTTACAATACCATGCTATAGAACCTCACTGTACACACAACAGTAACTCAGAAATAATAAATAGTATGTAAAATCATATTTAATAGTTACAGCACCAATATCTAGTGGATTGGGGTCGATAAAGCCCACTGATGTCTAATGACGTATTTTAGTTCATTGTATTTTCAGTTAAGTGTGTCTGAAGCATCGCAATCAATGCTTTAATTCAATGTTGACGTCGAAATGTTTAAGAACTGAATGAGAATATAAAATCAAAGAAAATGGCAAAGAAAATCAATTAGCAGTGATACATCCGCTGTTTCTGTGTTCATTTCTTGATGACTCCAGCTTCTCATATTGTTCACTGCAAAAAATGCTTCATTACGTAGAGTTTTTGTCTTGTTTATAATCTAAATATCTAAAAATTCTGAAATCAAGAAGCATTTCCTAGACAAGCTTGCCTGTTTTAGAAATAATGAGTCAAAATTATGCGAGTTTTTCCTTAAAACAAGCAGAATAATCGTAATTATTGCTCTAAAATATCATTATTCTGCTTTCTGAAAACCAAATCTTTATTGCTTGTCCAGAAAATGCTTCTTGATTTAAGAATTATTAGTTATTAAGACAATAAACAAGATTAAAACTCTACATAATAAAGTATGTTTTTGCAGTGTAGACGCCCTAAAATCCCTCATGAAGCTCAGATTTGCACTTCATTACACTGTAAATTGTGCTGTACAAAGACACTCCTAACCATGTTGTTGATGACTGAAATATAAATACATATATTTCGTTTACATCGACACAGTGTGATGAATCAGTCTTTGGTTGTATCTACACGTTTTGACGCTCTTAAATGAAAGCTCTTGAAGACTCCTCTAAATCAGCATCTGCTCGGATCTGCAGTGCTGATCGGGATCCACCGACTCTTCTTCAGTTCTGTTTTTTCCTCCAAAAGCAATCCTGGAATTGTTATTACTTTGGTTAATGGTTCTTGGGGTTGGAGGATTTCCCGTGAACCGCGGCGCCCTGACACGCCGATGTGTCGCAGATTCCTGGCGATCCCTGGTGTCCCGGTCGGCCGCTTCTACCTGGCTCTCCGGACTCTCCCGGGTCTCCAGGAGCTCCGTCACGGCCATCTTTAATGATGCCATCCACACCGGGCAGGCCTGATGGACACAGAGCATTATACTAACATTATTTAAAGTACAAATCACTTTTAAACCCAGTAGTATGTCACCAGTGTGTGAATATCTCCACCCTCTAATGATAAACATGAATGAATTGTATATGTTATAATCAGACTTGATGCAGAAACACTTTGATTGACATTCTCCCTTTGTACTTGTCATCAGAGGGGAAAGCCCCACCCACTAGTGCCCATCTCTCCCTCATTAGCATAACCAGCAGCCCTGAGTGAGAAGCAGTCGTCTGTCCATTAGCCATACGAGTGTTTGAGCTGCTGAAGATAATGTCAGCTAAGACTAAGAGGATTATAAATGTGGAGTTTTTAGCTGTTTTGAGGATCTTTTGGTCTACTTCACTTTGTATTTACCTGGTTTCTTGATTGTGAACAGGTGTGTCAGTAATTAGTCTGGGTGTGGCTGGAGAAACTGAACTTAAGTTATGCATTTTGCTTCCCCTTAATAATAATAATAACCTTCATTTCAAATCTGCATGATGTGTTTACTTGTGTTATCTCTGTCTAACATCTGATGATCTGAAACATTAAAGTATGACAAACATGCAGAAAAATAAGAAATCAGTAAGGGGGCAAACACTTTTTCACACCACTGTATATATATTTGCACTTAATGTATTTATTATATAAAGGCCGTACGTACCGTGGTCACCCTGGTCTCCAATGGCCCCTTCAACTGCTTTACCAATTGGCCCCTTATCACCTGTCTCACCGACATCCCCTGCAGAATTAAGATTTCAAGTCATTCCTAGGTTCATAAAGTTAATAGGAACTATGTGTAAAGAAATAAAGTGTATAGAATTGTTAGATCCCACAATAAATCATGCAGAATCACTTCTGTGCTCTTTTCATTATCAACATCATTAACACAGGCTAATAATCTGCTCAATCTGACCCATTTTCAACATTTACTGTACACTATTCATATCAGAAGCTGTATGTCAGCATTATTTATGCTGATATAGACCAACAATGATCAGCTGCTTTCATTACCTAACGATAAAAATGATTTAATGAATACCCTAATGAATGAATTAGCTTTTTTGCAGCACATTAATTAATGTACATTGGACTCAGTGTGCAAAGATTTTTGTACGTGACAAATGTTTCAGATACGAATACAAAAAATATTCATAGGACAATTTCAGACTTCAGTGTGCAAAGACCTCTAGAGTGCAAAGAAGTATAACAGTGTTGGTAAATGATGTTTCTTGACGTGTTAATAGTAGCTCTGTTTCCATCCACTTATTTTTATGCACATTTTGAATTATTGCATGAAAAATGCTTGATGGAAATGCCAAAATGCGCATAAAATATGAAAATGCACATTAAAAAACGTATGCGCACAACTGAGTAGGATAAACTGTCTATCCGATAAGTAAAAATGCTCATAAACTGTGCTGTAAACAGATTTATTGAGTAAACTCATGTGCATGCGCTTCATCAGTGTCTGCGCTTCAGTGCTGTAGTGTCTCTCAGATGATCTGACAGATATAAGTGTGTGTGTGAGGGTCTTTGCGTCATTAATGTTGGTCTGCAGCTCTCCATTGCTGCAGATCTGTAATGTTGTGCTGATTGTAAAAGGCCTCAGCCCTCCGTCAGTCCGTCATCACAGTGCTTCAGTATTCTTCTTCTTCTATTATTATTCCCTCCAGAACCGTCTTGAGCATCTGTCTGCGCTCCCGTCTCACGCCTCTAGAAGCCACCGCGTTCACTGCGTTTGGTCTTGGTCTTCTGAGACGCAGCTCATTTATTAGAGGAGAACAAACACCACAGTGGCGGACCCCCACAGTGCAGCAAACTACACTCCTCTCAGTGATATTACTGACCGTGCAGCAGCAGATGAGGAGGTTATGCTCTTCTGTGCATCATTGACTGGAAAAACTGATTTATTCGCTAATCTTTTATGCAATATTACAGCTTTGCACATAAATCTAATTTACATCTTTGGATGGAAACACAGCTAATAACAACACAATGTGGTCGTCCTCTCACCTCTAGGACCAGGATCACCCAGATCTCCAGGTAGTCCTCTATATCCCGGTGGGCCCAGAGATCCAGGGTGTCCAATAGATCCCACTTCTCCTTGCTCTCCAGGAGGTCCAGCGGGTCCAGGACGTCCCACAGCCCCAGGAGCCAGAGGTCTTCTCAGATTAGCAGCGAGCTGAGCTATCTGATCTGAAGACAGCACAAACCGCATCATGAAGATGCTCAGAAATACTCTTAGATGTGGTAAATCTACACTTTACAAAGCGATTAGTTGCTTTACTTTAAAAACGTCAGTAAACCCATTGACTTAACTTTTATAATTATGCGTAGTTTGTTTACTTAATAATTATAAGGCGACAAGTTTACTCTATTTTTTAAGTAAAGTCAACTAATCGTTTTTTACAGTGTAGGAGTAAACTCAGCTCGTACCGTCAATCATTGATCCACACAGTTCCCTGATGTGCTGCTCGCTCGCCAGTTTGCCCTGCAACACAATCACAGCAATAACAACACTCAAAATCACTACAGAGACACACACATGTACAGTCAAGCCCCAAACTATTCTTATATCTAGACTTAAAGTACACATGAAATCAAAACTAACCATACTGATGTTGTTAGCTCACATTGCTAGTTTTAAGGCAAACAACTAATCTGTGCATGTCATTAAGAACAAAAATTATTGTTTGCCCTTGTAATCTTCAATTAAAATGTTGAACTGTTTGTGTTCAGGTAAATTCTGAGATTAGGTCTGTCTGAGGTATTGGGCGTGGCTGACACACTTAGCCACGCCCCTCCAGCTGTCAGTTTTGACATAAAACAGAAATGGTGAAGGTGAGGAGTCTGTTAGGTTGTAATAACTCTCCCCAAACCCTTTTCCCCATCTTTCTGAATGAAACGCCTACTTTACTACATCCAATCAGCTCACAAGAGAACTAAACAAGCCACGCCCACTGCTTTCTCATTTAATATTCTGTTTCTCTAGGAACTGCGTCACAATACAAAACAAAAACACAGCTTCCAGTTCATGCGGACTTTAAAGTTTTAGTTCAAATGTAAATAAAAGCTGAGAAATATTTGTTTCCCACATTAACGCCTCTTATTATACATCATCTTATTATCTTTTGGGAGAAGCCGGTGTCATCCGTGTCAAGAAAAAACCTTGCTGGTTGAATAAAGGTAATTTAAACTCTATGTAATGGATAATTTCGGGGTGACTGTACTGTGTATTGTAAGGGCATTGACTTACAGGAACTCCCGTTTTTCCGGCGACCCCCGGGAAACCCTGTTCTCCTTGCAGTCCCATCAGTCCCGGTTTTCCGGGCGCTCCTCTACCTCCAGTCTCTCCTTGGGGTCCTACTACTCCTTTGGATCCGAGCTCACCATATTTACCAGGCTATAGCAGGGAGAGTAAACATGACAGTAGTATAATACATGTCATAAAAGTCTTAAGTGTCAAAAGCATTTGAAAATAAAGGTTATTCTTGAATTGATAAATGTGATCTCACCTCTCCCTTCTGTCCGACGGGACCATACGGACCCTGAGATAAAAGAAAACCTTTAATATATTGAACATGTTTGATATAAACAGAAGACATTAGTGTATGACACATGACTGTGCTTATGTATCTGACTGGTTTACATACGGGCTCTCCGTTCTCTCCCGGCAAACCATCACTTCCAGCAACTCCCTGAAACACACAAACACACACACTAAATCACTACACAAAACACACAACTGATGATTTTCTTCATCACATCATCATCTGCATCCTACCATGTCTCCTTTAGGTCCTCCAGCTCCACCTGGACCCTGAGACACAGAGAGAGAGAGGGTAAAGAGCATTAAAAACAAAGCTCACAGTGCAAAAAGGGGTTTATTACTCAGAGTTTTAGTCTTGTTTCCAGTCCAAATATCTACAAACTCTTAAATCAAGAGGCATTTTCTAGACAAGCAGAGAATATTGTCTTGTTTACCCAGAAATGAGTTCAAATGAAGTGAGTTTTTGCTTAAAACAGGTTAATATAATCTGCAAAAACTGGATTATTTTGTGTCCTGTGTCTTATGATGATTATAAAGGCTTCATGACAGTCTTATGAACACCCCTTCAAGAAAAGTGTTACCAAAAACATGCAAAGATGCCATGTTCAATTTTTACCAAAATAATGTCACATTATCTTCATCTCAAGCTGTTAAATTAGCAGAGATGATGTCCTAATCTTCAATTAGTCTTAGTTTTGCTAATGACAGTTCTAGCTGCTAGTCAGATTCTCCAACTGTGCATCATACTATGGTAATTCCTGCTGTTTGGGAAACGCACTCCAGCAGAGGTCATCACACTGTAATAAATACCCTGAAGTTAGCAGTTTTCTGTATATTGTGATTTTTCCCTTCAGTTTTGACACGGATCTGAACTAAACTGAATGAGCAGTGACATTTACACTCAACTGAAGTCAATCGGTGTTCAATTACTGTAGATTACTCCAGCATTTACACTGCTCTCCTGCTGCTGGGGTGTCTGGAATCTTTATTATTACATATTATGACATATTATTTCTTTTATTCTATTTTCTATGTTAAGTAGCTGCTTTGGCACAATCTGCATAGTTAAAAAGCACTATAGACATAAAGATTAATTTAATTGTACTGAAAAAAAGAGTTTTCATTGTATCTGGGATTAAACAAAAATGAATCATTAAATGTGGATGTGTTTGCTTGTTTCTGCTCATGTTGTTATCCTTGGAGTTTATTAGAAATGTTTTTCTTTGGCCAATACAGACTGTTGAACACTAATCAGCAATGCGTATGTCTATATACAGTTGAAGTCAGAATTATTAGCCCCCCCTGTATATTGTTTCCCCAATTTCTGTTTAACACAACAAAGATGTTTTTAGGGTAATTAGGGTAAAGTTAGGGTAATTAGGCAAGTCATTGTATAACAGTGGTTTGTTCTGGAGACAATCCAAAACTAATATTGCTGAAGGGGGTGAATAATATTGACCTTAAAATGGCTTTAAAACAATTAAGAACTGCTTTTATTCATATTTATATTTTTATTTATATTGTTTTTATTGTTTAAATACAAACAACGTCCTCCTTAGGGGACAATGAAGTCTAAAAAACAAACAAACATGATTATAGAGAGATTATTGTGCATGACTGACCCGCTCTCCAAATCCGCCTCTGATTCCTGTTGGACCAGGCAGACCTGGATCTCCCAAAGCTCCTTTCACACCCTGCGCACAAATGCCATTATTACTAATCATTCCCACATTTCTGTATCACACTATATTGCCTTTTTAAATTTTTATGTCCTTTAACAGATTGCATTTGCTCAATAAGTTCGATCATGACCAGGCCCACGCTGAATCTGCGTGCACAGACATCCGTAGAGTCATTACACTTCATTAGGAGACAACAGTTGTATCACACATTATTGTAAAGTAATCCACACACGTGCAGCTCACCTGGAATCCTTTCACGCCTTGTGGTCCAGTGTTTCCAAGTACTCCAACGCCACCCTAATGAGCATGCAGATGTAATATGAGAACACGCAGGATTAAATCTCTTTATTAATACTAGTTTGAATTAGTTTTATTAGTTTATACTCACAGCCACACCTCTGCCTCCGGCCTCTCCTCGCTCTCCAGGGATGCCGATCTCACCCTGAGGGAGGACTCACATTTACTAAACATTTTTACTCAATTTACTTAATTATATAGGGCTGGTGCTAGAAGGGATACAGCTGAGGCCGGTAGTTATTCATATTATGTATTAAAGGTGCTGTATGTGAGTTTTTGACTCTTCTAAAGCATACGAATAGCATAATATGTGAACATTTTTGTTTATCTGAAACACAATGCTGAAGTCAGATATTCTGCTTTGAACATGTGCATTACGTGCCGGAGCGGCTGTCTTTGTTTTGGTTCGTTTAACCCGCCCACTGCCAGTTTAGCCAATTATATTTCAGCACCCTGGGTTGCCAGATGCTGGAAAACAGCGTATTTCATTCATTCAGTCAGTCAGGAAGGCTCTCAGAGTATGCGTAAGACGCAGATTCAGAGTTCCACATGAGGTTATTAATGAGCAAATAATATAAATATTACGAGCGTAAACATTAGGTGAGCAGGTTACATTGTAACCCCATGTCCTCACAACACGCTACATGACGAGATACGCAGCGATAAACAGTTTGTCTGTTTGCACCAGATGAAACGCCATTTAGAAGCACAGAATAATGCACTCACTGCACTCCAGTGAAATGGTAAGGTTTATAACTAATTAATACATATTAAACCTCTTTAACATTATTAAATGTAGATGCTGAATCACTCATATGTGTTGGTTTGCACTGAGTCACAGTTCTGAAGTTTATGTTATTTTCCAGATCTGAGGTGAACTATCTGCTGCTGCTTTTAGTAGTATGGTGATAAATGTCATGTAAAATGGCATCAAACTTACATTATGAGCATTTAACAATGAATAAATCACGAGAGGTGCACCTGAGCTGATCATTGTTCAGCTGTGAGAAATAGAAGCTGTTTCTAATATATAAGTTTCAGGTGTTGATTAGGACAAAAACTCCTTTAATATGGAGAATACTCCTTCTATCGCGTGCCGCTGCTTATATATAGAACATGACTCAAATCAGCCTTAAATCAGCCTTTAGGCTCGACAGTCAGGCTCACCTAGTTCAACCACTGGGTATCAAACTTACATACTGCACCTTTAAGTTACCCATTATTTGTATTTTATTAATGTCTACCCCAACCCTAAACCCAACCCTCACAGTAATGTAAAAACAGTAATTATTGTTGTATGGTGATTGCATTGTTGTGATAATATAAATAATTATTGTTAACTTTTGGCTGCAACTGTATACCTTCTAGACTTTACAATTATAGTGTTATACTGTAAAAACAGTCTCATTTTATTAAAGGAGTGTACAATACACTGCATAAAATGCTTCTTTCTTAGAGCTTTTGTCTTGTTTCTAGTCCAAATATCTAAAAACTCTTAAATCGAGAAACATTTACTAGATATATAAACAATAATGTCTTGTTTTCAGAAATTATGAAGTGTTTTTCCTTAAAACAAGCTAAATAATCTGCCAATGGGATAAGCAGAATAGTCTGTTTTTCACTTTAACATTATCCTGTTCAGAATCAGAATGGGGTTTTATTGCCAAGTGTGCTTACACACACAAGGAATTTGTTTTGGCTACAGAAGCTTTCAGTGTACATAAAGTGACAAGTGACAACACGAAATAAATATGAAAAAGACGACACACATTAAACAGAGATGCAATCAGACAAAAATCTCTGGATGATGAATTGTATGTACAGACAAGTTATAAGGTGCTGTGTACAACTGCGTAGAAGAAGTATTGCACTGTAAGTTGTTATAAGGTGCTGTGTACGAGTGCGTATGAGAAAGTATTGCACATTTATTGCACAGTAGTAGAATATTTAACTGTTCATGAGGTAGATGGCCTGAGGAAAGAAACTTTTCCTGTGTCTGGCTGTTTTTGTGCTTGGTGCTCTGTAGCGCCGACCAGACGGTAACAGTTCAAACAGGAAGTGCGCTGGGTGTGAGGGGTCCAGAGTGATTTTGTGAGCCCTTTTACTCACTCTGGAAGAGTACAGTTCTTGAAGTGTAGGAAGGGTAGTGCCAGTGATTCGTTCAGCTGTCCGGACTATTCGCTGTAGTCTGCGGAGGTCGGTTTTGGCAGCTGAGCCGAACCAGACGGTGATTGAAGTGCAGAGGATGGATTGGATGACCGCTGAGTAGAACTGTACGAGCAGCTCCTGGGGCAGGTTGAACTTCCTCAGCTGACGAAGGAAGTACAGTCTCTGCTGGGCTTTCTTCACAATAGAGTCTATGTGAATGTCCCACTTCAGATCCTGAGAGATGGTGGTGCCCAGGAACCTGAATGACTCTACTGCAGCCACAGTGCTGTTCATGATGGTGAGTGGGGGGAGTGCCGGGCGGGTTCTTCTAAAGTCCACTATCATCTCCACCGTTTTGAGCGTGTTCAGCTCCAGGTTATTGCATCTGCACCATAAAGCCAGCCGCTCCACCTCCTGTCGGTATGCAGACTCGTCGCCATTCCGGATGAGGCCGATAACAGTAGTGTCATCTGCAAACTTCAGGAGCTTAATGGAGAGGTCTTTTGCAGTGCAGTCGTTGGTGTATAAAGAGAAGAGTAGTGGGGAGAGGACACATCCCTGGGGGGCGCCGGTGCTGATGGTGCGGCTGTCGGATGTAATTTTGCCCATTCTGACTAGCTGTTGTCTATCTGTCAGAAAGCTGGTGATCCATTGACAGACAGAGCTAGGAACAGAGAGCTGGGTCAGTTTGTACTCGAGCAATGATGGGACAATGGTGTTGAAGGCAGAGCTGAAGTCCACGAACAGAATCCTTGCGTAGTTCCCTGGTTTGTCTAGATGTTGTAGGGTATAATGCAGTCCCATGTTGACTGCATCATCCACAGACCGGTTTGATCTATAGGCAAACTGCAGAGGGTCCAGCAGGGGTCCAGTGATGTCCTTCAGATACGCTAGCACCAGTCTTTCAAATGACTTCATGGCCACAGATGTTAAGGCCACAGGTCTGTAGTCATTGAGTCCTGAGATCTTTGGTTTCTTTGGGATTGGGATGATCGTGGAACGCTTAAAGCAGGATGGAACCATGCACTGTTCCAGTGATCTGTTGAAGATCTGTGAGAAAATGGAGGCCAGCTGGTCAGCGCAGGTTCTCAGACAGGCTGGTGAAACACCGTCTGGGCCTGGAGCTTTCCTTCTCTTCTGTTTCCTGAAGATCTGACGCACATTATCCTCACTGATCTGAAGTGCAGGGGGGGAGAGGGGGATGGCTGGAGGTGTTAATGGCTGTGTAGAGAGATGGTCATGGCAGGTGTGAGGTGTCTGGACGGCTGTCTCAAATCTACAATAGAACATATTCAGCTCGTTTGCAAGATCTTTATTGCCGTCAATGCTGGGGGATGGTGTCTTGTAGTTAGTTATGTCCTTCAGGCCTTTCCACACTGTTGCAGGGTCGTTGGCAGAAAACTGGTTTTCCAGCTTTTTGGCATAGCTCTTCTTAGCCACACCAATCTCCTTTGTCAGTGTGTTCCTGGCCTGATTGTACAGGACCCTGTCCCCACTCCTGTAGGCATCCTCTTTGGCCTGACGAAGCTGTCTGAGTTTTGATGTGAACCATGGTTTATCATTGTTAAATGATAAATAAGTCCTGGTAGGGATGCATAACTCCTCACAGAAACTGATGTATGATGTTACACTCTCTGTGAGCTCGTCCAGGTCGGTGGCAGCAGCTTCAAAAACACTCCAGTCAGTGCATTCAAAACAAGCTTGTAAATCCTGTTCTGTGTCGTTGGTCCATCTCTTAACAGTCCTTAATACTGGCTTAGCAGTTTTAAGTTTTTGCCTGTAAGTTGGTAGAAGATGAACCAGGCAGTGGTCGGAGAGTCCTAGAGCTGCTCTGGCGACCGAGCGATATGCATCCTTTATTGTTGTGTAACAATGGTCCAAAATATTATTGTCTCTGGTAGGGCATGTAATGTGCTGTTTGAATTTAGGCAGCTCATGTGTGAGTTTAGCCTGATTAAAGTCACCGAGAATGATAAAAACAGAGTCCGGGTGTTGTTGTTCTGTGTCTGTGATCAGATCAGCCAGCTGTTGCAGTGCAGTACTCACGTGTGCTTGTGGTGGAATATAAACACCGATGAGAATGCATGAGGAAAACTCCCGCGGCGAGTAGAATGGCTTACAGTTAATGAAAAGCACTTCCACATCAGGACAGCACATCTTCTTTAACACAGTTACATCTGTACACCACCTTCTGTTGATGTAAAAGCATATTCCACCGCCGCGTGTTTTGCCCGTTGATGCCGTATCGCGATCCGCTCTGAACAGCTGAAAGTCCGGTATGTGAAGCGCGCTGTCCGGAATGGCTTCGTTCAGCCAGGTTTCCGTGAAACACAAAGCAGCAGAGTTGGTAAAGTCCTTGTTATTGTGTGCGAGCAGAAGTAGTTCGTCCATTTTGTTAGGAAGAGAGCGGACATTCGCCAGATGGATGCTAGGCAGCGGCGTTCTAAAGCCGCGTTGTCTGAGCCTGACGAGCGCGCCGGCTCGCTTCCCACGCCTGCGCGTCTTGTAGCGTTTCCACAGTGCCGCTACTCCGCCGACAACAATGTTCCGCAAAACGCCAGAAAAATCAAAAACCGGTTGGTGATTAAATGATGTGCACTGCCGAATGTTTAGCAGTTCGTCCCTGGTGTAACTGATCGCGTAAGACAAGCATAAAACAGGACAAATTAGCACAATTACTACGAAAACTGAAGCGCTCCACGCCGAGGCAGCCATCCGCGGCGCCATCTTATGACGTCATCATTCACCCCATTGTCCAGCTCCAGAGGTTCCAGGAACATTGGCTGAAACCATCATGCACTACATATACATCATATACGTTATATAGACTACAGCTGTCAGAAACTGATACATACAGGTATACCTGGCTCTCCAGATGGCCCTGCTTCTCCCATCTCTCCCGGATTACCCTGCAGGAGACGCATTGGTCAGTTATACAGCATAACAGATCAAAATATGATTCATTCAGAGAGAAAAACACCACGCTGATTTAGTCGAAATATAATCAGCCTAAAGCTGCATCACCATAGAGTTTGAGCATGAGAAAAAGCAATAATTAACATAAACATATGCATCTTTTACACTGTTTTAAACAAAAAAACTACTTCAGCAGTGTTATACTGCACCACTGCCATACAAGTAACCCTCATTTCAATATAACTTAATAATAATCATAATTATAATATAATATAATACTCACAACTCCTCCTTTGGCTCCTTTTGCTCCTGCTTTACCTGGCAAACCCTGCAGTGTATACAGACAGAGTGTCAATTGGTGGAGGTGTACTGTAGTACACACACACACACACACACACACACACACACACACACACACACACACACACACACACACACACACACACACACACACACACACAAAAACACACACACACACACACACACACACACACACACACACACACACACACACACACACACACACACAAACACACACACACACACACACACACACACATAAACACACACGCACACACATATAACCACACACGCACACACACATAACCACACACGCGCACACACAAATAAACACACACGCACACACAACCACACACGCACA
>CAIGQW010054382.1:171655-184960 GCA_903798125.1 Danio choprae
AAAGCAAAACTAAATAAAACAAAACAAAAGTAAACAACAAAACAAAACAAAACAACAAAACAAAACTAAACAAAACAAAAGTAAACAAAACAAAACTAAACTAAAGTAAACAAAACAAAAGTAAACAAAAGTAAACAAAACAAACAATGAAATAACGTTTCACATAAAACAAAAGTAAACTAAAGAAATCTAAAACAGAGTAAAGTAAGACAAAAGAACAAAGCAAAGCTAAATAAAATAAAATAAAACTAAATAACATCTTTATCCAAATCTGCCCAATTAGGTGAGGCCTCACTATATTTAGTTGGTGCTGCTATGCTATTGGCTGTTTTGTTGTCTAAATATTTGCACCTTGACAGCTTTTATTAAATTATATTAAATCATAAAACTATACATTACTATACTACACTCTATACATATATTATGATTAATAAATGTATAAATAAAAGTAGCATTACTTTAGGCACGTTATATATCACAACAAATATTGGTATCGCAAGAAACAGACAACCCAGAACAGTGCAGCATCGTAAAGCACAATCCTATCAGTGTGACTTTCAAAATCAAATATTATTTAATTAATCTTTATACACATGACAGACACCAAAAGCCTGTATCATTACTAACAGACAGTGTGTTAAATAGCTATTAACAACTGCGGTGTCCCAATTCGCATACTATCTGTCCTAAATAGTATCCAAAAATAGAATTAGTGTGTCCCAAACTGTAGTATGTTGAAAAGTGGACTACTGTAGGGAACAGTGAACGAGGGGTGATTTCAGATACAGCACTAGAGTTGTCAGACGTGACATTTAACTGTGTGCTGTTGTAAATTGGTTTTATATTAAATATGATATATGACTGTGTTTACTGTGGATTTACTGATGCGTGGCACATACAGAGGGTCCATCGGGTCCGGGGGGTCCGGAGTCACCCTACAACAACAAACAAATAAGAAGAAGAGGAAGAAATAAGTCTCTGACGTTAAACTGATGAGTAACAGAACCTAGATCGTCCTTCATTCATTGCAACCAATGGAAAAATGTATCGTCTGCTCGCTACCACTACAGCACTGACAATAGCTACCTCATATCATTATTATTATTATTATTATTATTATTATTATATTACATGTAGTAATTTAGCAGACGCTTTTGTCAAGTTACAAGTGAAGAGGCATTCAGTGATTCAACAAGAAGAGGCAATACACACAACAAGAGCTGATTATACAGAGGAGCTCTTTGTGCTCAGAGAATTAAGAGTTAGAGTAACGAGGGGGAGTTTTTGCTTTTTCTTTATGGAGAGAAGAGTGTTTCTACAGGTGGGTTGTCAAGCCCACTCACCTGTGTGAGACACACTCAGAAACACACAATGCTTTTCTAGAGATGTGGAGTGATTAAGACTCTGGTGCATATAGAGTGCGTTTTCTACAGGTGGTTTGTCAAGCCCACTCACACTCAGAATTGCATAATGTTTTGAGGTTGACGAGTCACTGTTATTATATACTGTAAAATGATCTCTGTCACTTTAACAATCACAAGCTATGTTTCCATCCACCTACTTTTATGTGCATTTTGGATATGCGCATAAGAAATGGTTGATGGAGATGCCAAGATCAATTGTGAAAATGCGCCTAATAAACATATGCGCATAACTGAGTAGGATAAACGTTTTATTCGATAAGAAAAGATGCGCATAAACTGCGATGGAAACACTTTTACCGAACAAATCCCAGTATGCGCATTCAAAAGGTGATGTGATGTTGTTCTGAGAGATCATGTGATGATGAAAGTGTGTGTGAATGGACGAACCAGCAGGCTGAGCACATTGTGAAACATTGGAAATGTCGTAGCCGTTTCGGTTTTATATCATTAATAACCTTCAGAATCAAGAGCATCTGTGCTCAGTGTCTTCAAACGCCACCACGTGTTCATTGCATGTCGGCATCGTCTTCTGAGGTACAAGTCATTTATTAAATAAGTGAGGATTCTGTTCTCCTTGACTCATTGGATGGAAGCGCTGCTTCATCCACACGTCTTTTATGCCATATTCCAGCTTTGCGCATCAATTTAATTCGTATCTTTGGATGGAAACACAGCTACAGTCTGAATGTAGTGCACTCTTCAATATTTGCCCTCTACCTGCAATGTGCCCTTATTTGTATATAGTACTTTAGTTTTATTTCCTTGTCATTTTACTTTAATGATTTGCGTTTACTGAACATCCACATTCCTCTTGTGGTGTTTTTGTTATTAGTACGCACCCAGGCTATGAGAGAAACGCAAGTTCCCTTCTCTGTGTGTCTGTAGATGTGGCTGAACTGATAATCAGGCTGACTTTTGGACTTCGATGTAGAGGCATTTTCTTTGACTCCTCTATACAAAGTCAGAGAAATGTGAAATACGGAGGTCTTTATGGCCTGAATCTGTCGTGCATGACCATCTGCGTTGTACCAAACCTCAGCTCACCTGTTGGATATACAGAATATAACGCAGATGCAAACTTTCTTTTGTTTCTGTCATCTGATGGACTCTGGTTTCTTTGCCATTGTCGGCTTTAGTTTGTTTATTTAGTGTCGAAAAGATTTAACATTCAGTGGCACTTTAAGGTGATTTGTTGTTGAGCTGGGCTATAAATGAATAATGACAGTATTGTCTCACTGTTGTACAGCAGAATTAGACTGATTCATTATTACTAAAGTGCTTGAAATGTGCATTTTTATTGGATGTTTGATGTTGTCAGGGTTCTGCCACTCCGGTCTTGTAAATTCTGTCTTGTCCTGTATGTTGTGCTCGGCTCGAGTTTTCTCAGGTCGAGCACTCATTTTCTGTCATTGTGTCACTGTATGAGCGCCGTCCTGGTTGCGCTCGGATGTGCACGCTCCCGCTTAATGCGGGCGCGCGAGGTCCGGACGTGGTCTGGATGCACGCTCTCGTCCTGGTGTTTGTGTTCGTTCTGTCTGCAGCGCGGTGTTTCATTCCCAGCATCTCAGTTGGTTTCGGTTGGCACTGGGATGAATCTGCACGTTGCATGTGTGAGTGCACGGTGAGTGTTTTCATTTATCGTGTGCTCGTGTTCTGCGTTCAGTCTTGTTGTGTTTAGCACGTGGTGCATGTTTACATGCGCCGTGTGCTTTGTCATGTGAACACGCGGGTAATGAGTTCTCTCACTGGCTGCGTGTTCTAGTCTCGTTTTGTGTGAGCACATGGCTTGTGTCGTTTCTTTGTGTCATGTGCTCTTCCGTCTATTGTCTAGTCCCATCCTCCTTGTTAACCCATTATTAGTTTATCCTGTTCACCTGTTTGTGTGTTCATTATTTCTGCTTATATTCTCCTCATGTCTGCTTGTCCTGTTGTGTGTTCCAGCCCTGATTCCTGCCACCTTGACCAGTCAAGTTTGTTTGGTTTGTTTATTTGTTTTGTTAATGTTTCCCCCCTTGGGGTAGTTTGTTTTGCTTTTTGTTTTATTTTTATTATTAATAAACCCCTATATTTTCTGCAATTGAGTCCTCGCTCCTTTCCCCAACCACCAACCGTGACAGATGTAATCTCAACTCAAACATGAAGAGAGGGCGGGGCATACAGTAGCTCCTGTAGAAGCCAATGGCGTTTGTTTTTCTCACAGCTCTAACAATGAGAGAGGTTGAGCTCAAGCGCATCAAATGAACAGCCAATGAGAAGAAGGGGGTGGGGCATGTCAGACACTAGATAGCATTTGATTGGTCAGAAGATCACTCTATAACCTGTGGGAGCATTTACGGTTACATTTTAAACCTTAATATTACAGTCTAAACATAAAGCAATTGTGACAAGCTATATATCGTTTGAAAGCATTTATAGTTTCCATATCTGGGGACTGATTTTTGATAGATATTACTGAGCAACAGTTAATTATTCATTTGCAACGAGGATACTCAGCAGAGACGTAAAGCATTACTTTGCTACAGCAATCCACATGTAAATGTTTTTGTCTGGGCTAATCTCAAATCAAACACCACCAAACTGCCCATATCACTATAGAAATACAAATACAAATATTGTCAAAAGATAAAAATGAGCTCATATTCCTCAAAACACAGGGGGCGCTCCTGTAAGGTCATCAACGGAAACTGAATGTCACCTGGTGGTCATTTCTGGTACTGTAGCCAAACTGAACCTCACTGAAAGCTCTTTATTTTGGAGATATCAACTTCAAATTTGGAATATAATTCAGATGTTCAGATGTTTAGCTGTGTAGATTTAGGCTAAAACAGGATTTGTAAAACACATATTTGATGTAATATTATAAAATTGACATTAAATGCATTATAATTTTATAATATTGTCTTTTTGGTAACATAAAGCACTTTTTTTTTTTTATAAGACCAAGCCTTGAAGATTAGCAATCAGTTAAGTTGAACATCTCATTTCCACGTCTATACTTAAAAAGTGAAGCCAAACAGTAAAGGGTTAAAGAACAATCGTCTGGCATTATGTTTTTCAGTGCAAACATTTCTCACGTGTTATAATAAAGTGCGTAATACCACACTGAAGAAATGCAGATATCTGTCAGAACTTCCTAATCACCATAAATACTACACTACACTCACTGCAAAATATGCTTCTTTCTTAAAGTTTCTGTCTTGTTTCTAGTCCAAATATCTAAAAGCTCTTAAATCAAGAAGCATTTTCTGGACAAGCAATACATATATTGTGTTGTTTTCAGTAATAATGAGTGTATAATCTGCCAATGGGGTCAGCAGAATAATCTTGTTTTTCCTTTTTTGCATTGTAAAACAGATCAGTGATATAAATGACTGTAATATTGCACATAAATAACTTATTTTAGCGATGAATAGATCAGTGCCAAACTAATGACCTGTTTCTCCAATCTTATCACGTGTCTTTCCCAGTATAAAGCTCACTGCTGTCAATCACACAGAGTTATCCTGATTTCTGCTTATTCCTGAAGACTCATTAAAATCAAACCTGTGGTGGGGAGAGTTCACATTCCAGGCGGGATTAAGGAAAAGCAGAGATTCGCGTAAAGTCACCTGAACCTCATTAAATCTGGCCTAAGAGACGGCTTTAGCCCACAACATCAAGAGGACACCAAATGTACTTCACAATCATCATTACAGAAGAGCTACTGGCAGAAAGAGGATTTGTGATGGTTTTATTTGGTGGTTTAACTATATTGCTTTTTAATTTACTGGAAATGTTTTGCCTTCTATTGCTGGTATGTTAACCACATAACCCACAATGCTTCATTACGTCTGGTTTCCAGTCCAAATATCTAAATAATAAGAAGCATTTTCTGGACGAGCAAAAAATAATGTTGTGTTTTCAGCCCCGCAGTACCAGACATGACCATCAGGTTACATTCGGTTGACCATATAAGGGCGTCCCCTATGTTTTCAGGAATATGATCCATATTTGTTCATACTTTTGACAATATTTGTAAAGTAGACACACAATTCTAAAGTAGTATGTGCAGTTTGGTGGTATTTGACTTGAATTTAGCCTCTAAAAACATCTGAAAGCATCAGAAATGTGGATTGCTGTAGCAAAGTAATGCTTTACCACTCTGAGTATTCTTGTTGCAAATTAATAATTAACTGTAGCTCAGTGATATCTATCAAAAATCAATCAGCACATATGAAAACTACAATAGTTACTCTTCTAATTGCTGTATAGTTTATCACAATTGTTTTATGTTTAGAATATAATATTATGCTTTAAAATATGTAACCGTAAATGCTTTCACAGGTTGTAGAGAGACAGTAAACGTGTTTTAACATATTAATCTTCCTACATAAGGTAAAGTATGTATTTAAAAAGACTTAAACCTTTCCAATGACATATAGTCATGGTTAGATTAGATTACTGGCATGATTAGATTAGGATTTAATTGCAAAAAGAGTGATGCAAATGGACGGAAATAGTTAAAAAATGACTTACTGGTGCTCCTGGTGGTCCATCCTTGCCAGCGGGACCGTCTGGACCAGTCAAACCCTACAGAAGGCAGTTATTTAACGCATAAATGATTTCATTTACACAATAAAACGGTGCCAGATTGGATAAGATCCTCCATTGTTGACTTACATCCACACCGGGCAGGCCTGGCAGTCCTGGGCTTCCAGCGGCACCTGCTTTACCTGCTTTTCCTCTCTGACCCTTCAGTCACAAAATAAATATAAGTTTCAGTCTTGTTTCAAGTCCAAATATCTAAAAATTCTTAAATCAAGAAGCATTTTCTGGATGAGCAACAAATATAGTTTTGTTTTGAGAAATAACGAGTCAAAATGAAGTGAGTTTTTAATTAAAACAAGCACAATAACCATGCCGATGGGGTAAATGAAGTAAACTTACATCAAAGTGGAAACAAGATTAAGGCTGATTTATACTAGAGTGTGCCGGGGCGAATGTGACTTCATCGCGGAGTTGGTGGAGGTTAGCTCGGTGGTGCGCGCGGCATGATTTCGGCTGGCGGAGCGCACACAATTTTAGCTTGATTTTCATTCATTCATTTTCCTTCAGCATAGTCACTTTATTCATCAGGAGTCGCCACAGCGGAATGAACCGCCAACTATTCCAGCATGTTTTACACAGATGATGTACTGGGCGGATGTACTGGGTCTGTATCAGTACTGGGAAACACCCATACACACTCTTTCACACACACACTCATACACTACGGCCAATTTAGCTTATTCAATTCCCCTATAGCGCATATGTTTGGACTGTGGGGGAAACCGGAGCACCCAGAGGAAACCCACGCCAACATGGGGAGAACATGCAAACTCCACACAGAAACGCCAACTGACCCAGCCGGGACTCGAACCAGAGACCTTCTTGCTGTGAGGCCACAGTGTGAGACCACTGAGCCACCGTGCCGCCCACACTCACTTAATTTTGACTCATTATTTCTGAAAACAACACAATATTAAGTAATATAGTAAATATAGTGTATATATATAGTAATATAGTAAAGATACTTGTCTAGAAAATGCTTCTTTACTTAAGAATCTTTAGATATTTGGACTAGAAACAAGACAGAAACTGTAAGTAAGAAAGCATTTGCACTATATCCCTGATCCTACACAACATCTCAGCCCTAACGTTACTAATAAGCAGATAATTAGTAGTTTATTAAGCTGAAAGTCCCAGTGAATGGTTGGTTAAGAGTGTGAAGTGTACATTAAACTAAAGCGTGGCTTGTGTTTATAGTTTATGAGAGGATTGTTCATCAGGAGATTTACTCACAGGTTTTCCGGGAAGTCCAGCAGGGCCGGCTTTACCCTGCGCAGGAGAAAAACAACACAATCACTGAGTTTAATAATCAAACCTGATCTGTTAAAAGTTAGAAGAAAGATCAAGATCCCATAATGCAAATCACAAGCAGAAATAAACATTTAATTTAGGGATATTTTTAACAGTGGAGATCAGCAAAAACATCTCCAGGCTTTGGCTCTCGGTGGTGAATATTTGAGTGTTCAGGAGGGGGTTTCGGGGAACTGTAGACGCAGTGTTTGATCTGAGGCTGAATGAATGGGCTCTCTGTCACCCGCACTAAACCTGACTCTCGTTTACTGAGGAAACATTCGCCGCTTTCATCGTTTACATGCTGAAATTCCTCACAGGTTCTCCTTACAACTCAATGCCTGCAACAACACAGCCTGCTTATACATTCCAGTACATACTTGCTATATATATATATATATATATATATATATATATATAGACATACACATATATACATGCATATATCATTCATTTATATATATTTTCCCCCAATTTCTGTTTAACGGAGAGAAGATTTTTACATTTATAAATTGATTTATTAATTAATTACTGATAATAACTGATTTACTTTATATTTGCCATGATGACAGCACATAATATTAGACTAGATATTTACTAGTATTCAGCTTAAAGTGACATTTAAAGGCTTAACTAGGGTAATTAGGGTAAAGTTAGAGTAATTCATTGTATAACAGCGGTTTGTTCTGTAGACAATCCAAAACTAATATTGCTTAATAATAATATTGAGTTTAAAATGGCTTTAAAACAATGAGGAACTGCTTTTATTCTAGCCGAAATAAAACAAATAAGACTTTCTCCAGAAGAACAAATATTATAGGAAATACTGTGAGAAATTTGTTGTGAGATATTTGAAAGGATAAATATTGCACAGGCATTTCTCTCATAAACATGTCTAGCGTTGTTTAAACGCCACGTAAATGCATTCATTTGTCTTTGAAACAAGTAACAAATAAATACATTTAATAAAAGATGAATGGAAATGGGACTTTATGGATGTACTCACATCGATGCCATCTTTCCCTGGGGGTCCTGGTGGCCCCGGCAGCCCAGGAGCTCCGCGCGGACCCGGCCTCAGCTTTTACATATACAAGATAAAATAGAAGTAAATTAAATAATACTGGTGAAGTCCATCAAATAAGCTCCTCAGGTCTCGGCTCATAATGTAGGAATGCACATAACAGCGTCCTCACAAAGAAAGCCATTGTCCGACAATCACATTACATAAAAAAAGGTTTAACCTGGTTATCTGGTATTCTTATTTATTAAGTAATTAATACATTTATTAATGGCATTTTAATTAGCGCTCATTTAAATGTCACTGTTGTTGGTGAATGTTCTTTTTGTCTGTTTTATGCGAAGGAATTTCCTGAAAGGGACAATAAAGTAGTTATAACTCGCTTTATACACGATAATAAATAAATAAACAGTGATGTAAGAGTTTAATGGGCATTAACACCAACACAAGGTATTGTAAATACATGTAATAAATGTTCATATTCCATCAATGTGAGCTAATAACGTAACCACAAACAGCCTGCAGGTCACTTTAATTGAAAGCAAAGTTAGTTTTATATTTACCCATTCAATAAAACAGTACAGCAGAAAATAAAACGGCTAATGCAGACTAATAATAATTATGTCGTACAGTTATGATATATTGTTAACCGCTACTTTGAGTATTGGCTCTGAAATCGCTTCGATACAACATTAGCACTATATCATCGACTGTCAGCAGTGTTATACTTTAATAATCATTGGCTGATCATATGATTTAACTATTTAGAGTTTGCTGAAGAGCGAATATAAACCATATTTACCACAATAAATAAACTATAGCGAAGCTCAAGCAATGAGCGGCAGGTTATAGTGAATTCCCCATTGAAAGCGCATCTTACCTGGGCGAGTGTGGATGTTAGAAACAGTAAGAAATAGAGTAAATGCAGCGCCGAGAACACGACCATGGCTCCTGTCCTCTCCTCGGTACGGTGCCCAGTGCCGGTGTGGGTCAGTCCGGCGGCTGATAAAGGGGCAGTGGGGGGCGGGCATCAGATCACACACACACTCACCACATAGTCTTTACCTTTCTCTCTATATCTCTGAGGTCTTTTAAGACAGTGTGTTCAAAATTGGATTGGAACTAGTTACGAGTGTCTAGTAAATTACTAAATGGCATCAACGTTATCTTTACAGCTCAAACAGAAAATGCACAGTTTAGTGTCAAACAGGAGGAGAGAAGTGTTATAATTCAGCCCATAGTCTGGGGTAGCAGTAACACATTCTGAGGTGAGATCTAACAGTATGCTGATTTCCACTAGGGTGAGATCTAACATTATACAATGTGAATTATGTTTAAAATATATATTTGAAAGCTTTTTAATCAAGTTTTCAATATAATTGGAGTGTGTGTGTGTGTGTGTGTGTGTGTGTGTGTGTGTGTGTGATGCAAAGCTAAATAAAATGTGCTATCATAAATGCCATCAATGTTTTACCTTTCTCTCTATATCTCTGAGGTCTTTTGAGACAGTGTGTTCAAAATTGCATTGGAACTAGTTTTGAGTGTCTGCTACTAAATGGCGTCAACGTTATCTTTACAGCTCAAACAGAAAATGCACAGTTTAGTGTCAAACAGGAGGAGAGAAGTGTTATAATTCAGCCCATAGTCTGGGGTAGCAGAGATCTAACAGTATGCTGATTTCCACTAGGGTGAGATCTAACATTATACAATGGGAATTAAATTAAAAAAATAGAAAGCTTTTTAATCAAGTTTTCAATATAATTGGAGTATGTGTGTGTGCGTGTGTGTGTGTGTTTGTGATGCAAAGCTGAATAAAATGTGCTATCATAAATGCCATCAATGTTTTACCTCTCTCTATATCTCTGAGGTCTTTAGAGACAATGTGTTCAAATTTGCATTGGAACTAGTTACGAGTGTATGCTACTAAATGGCATCAACGTTATCTTTACAGCTCAAACAGAAAAAGCACAGTTTAGTGGCCAACCAGATGAGAGTTATAATTCAGCCCATAGTCTGGGCTAGTTTAACACAATCTGGTATTGGGCGTGGCTTACATACTTAACCACGCCCCTCCAGCTGTCAGTTTTGACAACAAACAGAAATGGTGAGGGGGAGGAGTCTGTTAGGTTGTAATAACTCTCCCCAAACCCTTTTCCCCATCTTTCTGAAAGAAACGCCTACTTTACTACATCCAATCAGCTCACAGTAGAACTAAACAAGCCACGCCCACTGCTTTCTCATTTAATATTCGGTTTTTCTAGGAACTGCATCACAATACATAACAAACAAAAGAAAATGGTTGCAGCTTCTGGTTGAAATTGTTTGCAACCACTTACCTTAAAAGTCCCCATGAACCGGAAGCTGTGACCGTTATTTGCTTAGTATTGTGACGCAGTTCCTAGAGAAACGGAATATTAAATGGGGCAGTGGAGCAGGTCTTGGAGGCGTTGGCGGGCGTCCTTGATGAGGAGCAGCCGAGGTGGATGGGTCGGCAGGAAGAGCAGTTTTCCGAGCCCGTCTGTGGATGACTTGCCCTATTGCACTCGACTGTTCTTTCACCGCCGAAAACTCCTGTGTGAATTTCCCGATGGTGTTGCCGAACAGGCCAGCAGGGGATATGGGTGTGCAACTTTGTCAACATCATGCATATCAGCCAGGATTAGCCAGAGGTGGTGTTCCTGGTCCAATAGCGTGGCCATCGTCCTTCCCAGGGCACGCAGAGCTGACTTGGTGGTCATCAGAGCATCGTCGTTTGTGGTGCATAGCTTGTGCATAAGGCCTGCTTTAGAACCACCCCCGTGCAGCTCGGCCAACACCTGCGCTTGGTAGCGCTGATACGGGGCCATGGCATGCAGGGCGGAGGCGCCCTGGCCTGCAGCAGTGTAGGCTCTGGCCCGCAGCAGTGTAGGCTCTGGCCCAGAGGGACAGGGACGGAGACAACCTACACGCTTTGGACGGGAGCTTTGGCTGACCCCGCCAGGAAAAGATGCCATGCGGGCCAAGATTAACCATCAAGAGTGGTGAAGGCAGAAGAGCACGAAGACCGGGCAGAGAAAGGTGCCCTCCAATTCTGCGTGAGCTCATTGTGCACCTCTGGGAAGAAGGGGATGGGGGGCCTAGAGGGTTTGCTCATCTCTAGCCCTCATGTAGCACCCATCTAGTCGGTCCGGCGGTGGAGCTGGGGGACAATCCATCTCCAACCCTGAAGCAGCATGGGCCACAGCCATCATGTCCGATTCCATGTCTGAGACCTCGCTTGCCACCCCGGATGGAGGGAGTGGATCTGGACTGTCATCGGTGCATGACAGCCCACCCTCCAATGCTGCGATGGACATCTAGTCCTCGGTGTCAGAGTGAGAGGGCAACCATCCGAGAGGATGGACCGCTTCTCTTGCTCGAAGCTTGGATGGAACGCGCCGATGAGGAGAGAGGGGCACAAGGCTATTATGCTCAAGTCAGACAGATATTGCCAAATCCTAATCAAGTATAGATCAGTGCAAAGCATATTTGCTTTGTGATGGGATCCGCTGCGTAAAACGAAAAAAAAAAAGCTGAAACAATTGGTGGTTCATTCTGCTGTGGCGATCTATGAAATAGAGACTAACCGAAGGAAAATGAATGAATTAGGTTAACTTAATCGATTTGTGTTGGGAAAACACTGCATTTTGTACAGTCTTTGCTGCTTGTTCAAATTGTTTGTTTAAAATAAGCTGAAATAATACTATTCTTTAAGTTTTTTGGAGGACAGCGTAATTGTTATGTTCAACAGTTAACTCCATGGATCTAAGTTGGGACAACATGAATGAATTGCGTGGAAGCCAGCATTTGTACAATGTAATCATTGTTGTATTAAACACTACAGAATTTGACATTAATGAATACTCGGAGGACTAGTCAAACATCCGTGAGCATTTATAGCAAGATGAACAACTCTTATATATACAGCAATGAGGAATTCTTGAGGTGAAGAACAAGAACAGTGGTCCTCTGCTTTACTGATTCACAATACTTGACTTCATAAGGTTCAGTGGCCCCTGTGGATTATCATCAGAGAAATCTCACAACACAAAGCAGGAGGAAATCATAAATGCATCAAGAAAATAAATAAACACTGCAAATACACACACACACACACGCACACACACACGCGCACACACACACACAGCCTGTCGGACATGGCTTGTGCTTATTTAGTTTAGGGGAGAAACACACACACACACACACGCATGCGCACGCACACACGCACGCATGCATACTCTATTTGTATGTTTATATCCTTTGAAATGAGTTCTGTGTTTAACGCACATCCCTGCATTGATGAAAAGGAAGTACATTTGAAATTACTGAGAGCAAAAGATCCCACAAACACTTCAAGCATAAAATATAGATATATATTGAGCTCAAATACTGATATGTCATCACATTTCAGCACTATGAGTGAGCTGAGGTCCGAGAGAGAACAATGTAACAGCCAGTCCCTGATTAAAATAAGAAGAATAATAATGTTTAAAATAATAAAGGTAAGGAAAACTGCTGATGTCTCTTCCCCTCTGCGTGATTGAACACATGATGCTGGAGTAGATGATGGAGTGTTGCATTCCTCATAAAAACCCTGCCGATCAACATGATATTAAAGCAGAAAATAAAAGCATATACGGGCGTCTGCTGATCTCTCAGTGCGCTAAAAGCTTTATATTTCACCGGGATCCCTGAGGGCTGATCATGTTTTAGTGTATAATTCAGAGTTTTGCTTCTCCCCGAGCCTGAAAAAGATTGACCTTTACGTTTCTCCCAGTCCTCTGTGGTGTGTGGTTAGTCTGGTTTTGTTTGCGTTTCTCCTCCTCATCTTCTTCATCATCATCACGAGCGTGCCAGTCCTGCTTCAGTGGAGTGAGTTCTGGAGCAATGATATCTCCATCCTGAAACACACACACACACACACGCACGCACGCACGCACGCACGCACGCACGCACGCACGCACGCAC
>CAIGQW010054382.1:184970-195471 GCA_903798125.1 Danio choprae
CACGCACGCACGCACGCACGCACGCACGCACGCACGCACGCACGCACATTACCACTCATGCAAGACTAAGGTCAAAATCCATGAGTTTCACTGACTAAGAACATGCCTGCATCCTAAACATCTACAGCCTTCATGAGAAGGATTAATTTTTAAAAAAGTCACCAAACCTTAAGATAAAAAAAACAACATCTTTATTTCTGCTGTTAAAATGCTGCCCGGGTCATTTTTGACCCATAAGTCAACAGGAAGGTTAAACGAAGTTCCCAAACACTGAATGAGCTGAAGGAGTGTGTGTGTTACCTGTGGTTTGGTGAAGTTTCTGTCCATGCACCACTGAACAAAGTACTTCTTCGCAGCTTCAAGACTCTTGTCATCCATCTTCTTACAGTAAACCCTGATCAGCTGCTCTGCAAAGTGCTCCGGCAGGAGTTTAGACACCTGTTTAATGACAGCAGGAGAATAAATACAGCATGCAGAGAACATGCTCAATCCACACAGCTGATCTCTCTTTAAGGCTCCTGTGAAGTGCTTTGAAATGTGCATTTTTTTATTGGATGTTTGACGTAATTTCAACTGAAACATGAAGAGAGGGTGGGGCCTACAGTAGCTCCTCCCCATTAAAAAAAGCAGCCAATAGCATGTTGTTTTTCCTCACAGCTCTGCCAGTGAGAGCGTTTGAGCTCAAGCGCATCAGATGAACAGCCAATGAGAAGAAGGGGACGGGGCATGTCAGTAAGAAGGTTGCTGGTTCGAGTCCCAGCTGGGTCAGTTGGCTTTTCTGTGTGGAGTTTGCATGTTCTCCCCATGTTGGCGTGGGTTTCCTCCGGGTGCTCCGGTTTCCCCCACAGTCCAAGCACATGCGCTATAGGGGAATTGGTGAACCAAATTGGCCGTGGTGTATGAGTGTGTGTGTGTGTGTGTGTGTGTGTGTATGGGTGTTTTTCAGTACCGGGCTGCAGCTGGAAGTACATCCGCTGTGTAAAACGTATGCTGGATAAGTTAGCACACTGCCACTGTGTTCTGACAGTTCTATCTCCAGTTCCACCTCCCATTTTCTTTTTAATTGGACTAGCGGCGGGTGTAGAGATTTCTAATCTCTTGGCCTGGATATTGTATGTGGTTTGTTTTGGTCTGTGCACCAATACACCCTGTCTCATGTTTCTCTGTGTGTATTTTTTTTGTTCATAAATCTGGATAAACAAAATGTATAAATCTGCAGTCTACCTGTTTCTTGTGGATCTTGATGGCTTTGGTGGGATCATTCTTACAGTAGAAGTGGACGTTGTTGATGGGATTCTTCTCCTTCATCCCATAATCCATGTGAATGACCTAAAGAGCAGACGACAAAACACTTTCAGTGGAGTTGAACCCCTTATAAACGTGATTTCTGCATAATAGCCCCCCTTTAACTTTGTGCACTTTTATCTAGTACTGTGTAACAGTTTATCTGAAATGAGAAAGTGAAGGATCTGTTGTCTCGTACACTGACTACGAAGTCCTCAGCGATCAGGTTTCCCTCAGTGCCGGCGGGTTTAGAGCGGGCGAGTTCCTTCGCCCAATCCAGCAGCTTTTCCTGGAGGAGATTAAAGACGGAGCTTTAGTAAATACAGTAATGCAGTAAAATACTATAATCTGCTGTTTTACTCCACTGAACTTTTGTGCACAGGCCTATCTAAAGGGTTAATGCTGACAACTGATGATCAACAGTAAAAATGACACATTGTCCCTCTTCCCAACAGGAAAACCAGCACTAATCAAGAATGCATGATTATCTGCTGTCATGGCTTTGCAGTCAATAAATGTGATTATAATGGAAGTCAATGGGGTAAAAACAGCCCCAAACATAACCAAAGTGTTAATGTACATGTATTGTTGAATTTTTGAACATTTTCAAAGCATTTACCCCAGATATGCCCTAAAATAAGATTTGACACCAAAAATCATCCCATTTGCTAAAACACAGAGAAATTTGTGACCAAATTAAGCCTCAAAATCAGCCCAATTGATGAAAATGACTCAAGAGTACATATGCCATCTAGAACTACACCAGAAAACCCACATCTGGAAAACTCTAGTGTATCTGACCTGTGAGACTTCCACATTGGTCTCGGATGTGGTCTGCCCAACACACTTGTACAGCCGGCGGCAGATGACGTTTTGCAAGATGGCTCGAGCCTCGGACAGCTCCGGCCCAGACGAGTACAGAATCTGCTCAAAGATATGATCTGAAAAACAGGATAGATATCAAATACAGCAATATTCAGCATAGGCACACTGCAAAAAAAATGCTTCATTATTAAGAGTTTTAGTCTTGCTTCCAGTCCAAATATCTACAAACTCTTAAATCAAGAGGTATTTTCTAAACAAGCAACACATATTGTCTTGTTTTCAGAAATAACCTGTTAAAATGAAGTGAGTTTTTCCTTAAAACAAGCTAGATAATCTGCCAATGGGGGAAGCAGAATAATCTTATGTCAAAATGAAAACAAGGTCATTTCACTTACTCCACTGGCAGATTATTTTGCTTGCTTTAGGGACAAACTCACTTCATTTTAACACACTACAACATATGCCAGAATAGTAGGAGGTTTATTCCGCTGTGGTGACCCCTGATAAATAAGGGACTAAGCCGAAGGAAAAAGAATGAATGAATGAATGATTAAAAATATTAACAAAGACGTCAAATTGAGGTGTGGTGTCTTTTATATGTTCGGCTAAAGACTTTGATTAATTTAAAGAGCCGTAACGCTTGTCTATAAAATGCTTCTTGATTTAAGGATTTTAGAGACACAAACTCTGCCTGATAAAAGCCTACCTGTTAGTTTGGTGTAGGCCTCCATGTCTTCTATAGCTGAAGAAATAGTGAAGATCCTTCCAGAAGAGCCCTGGATCTGAATATGAGGATCAGCCTTTATAAACGCCTCCGTTATCCTGACACAGCCAATCCCAGAACACAGTTAATAAATAAAAAAAATGGACGCAGTGTAAATGAATAATGCACTGCAAAAACACTTTTCTTATTTAGAGTTTTTGTCTTGTTTCTAGCCCAAATACAGCGGGGAAAAGAAGAATTTAAACACGTCACCATTTTTCTCAAAATAAAAGTTCCGTTGACTTGAAATGTTCCCCGAATGTTGGTAACAACCAAAGACATCCAGACATGCAAAGAAAACAAATCTAATTAGTTTACAAATGAAGTTATGTTTAATAAAATGAAATGACGCAGGAAAAAAGTATTGAACAGATGAAGAAAGGGAGGTGTATTTGTGCAGTGAAAGCCCAGACAGCAGCTGAAATCTCTCAGCAGTTCTTCAGCAACCCTCTGCCCTTCCTCAGTGTAAATGAATATCAGCTGCTTCAGTCCAACATCTACATCAGCAGGAGGATGAAGATGAAACCATTACAGCTAGACAATGATCTAAAACACAGCCGAGGAGACTCTCAGATGCTTTCAGAGAAAGAAAATCAAGCTGTAGAATGACCTGCCCAATCACCTGACCCGAATCCAATAGAAAATACAGAATAAAGCTCAGATTTGCTAGACGAGACCCACAGAAGCATCAAGATTTTGACACTCTGTTGAAGTCTGTGAGAAACTCACACCTAAGCAATGCATGAGGCTTCATTCTCCATATGAGAGGCGTCTTTAAGCTGGCATCACCAAAACAGCCTTTTATATAAAGTATAAAAGACGCTTGGCGATGCGGTGGCGCAGTGGGTAGCACAATCGCCTCACAGCAAGAAGGTCGCTGGTTCGAGCCTCGGCTGGGTCAGTTAGCATTTCTGTGTGGAGTTTGCATGTTCTCCCCGTGTTGGTGTGGGTTTCCTCCGGGTGCTCCGGTTCCCCAAGTCTAAAGACATGCGCTATAGGTGAATTGGGTAAGCCAAATTGTCTGTAGTGTATGTGTGTGAATGAGTGTGTATGGATGTTTCCCAGTGATGGGTTGCGGCTGGAAGGGCATCCGCTGCGTAAAACACATGCTGGATAAGTTGGCGGTTCATTCTGTTGTGGCGATGAAATGAAATGTTTTGAAAAAACATTATTCTGCTTCCCCATTGGCAGATTATTTTGCTTGTTTTAAGGAAAACTCACTTCATCTTAACTATTTATTTTACTTGTCAAGCAAATCCTTTTGTGGTTTAAGAGTTTTTAGATATGTGGACTAAAAACAAGACATCATCTCTAAGTAATAAAAGCATTTGTTGCAGTGTGTGTTGTAAAAGCTGCTAACACACACATGGTCTCGATGATGTTTCCCACTTTGTGTTGATACGCGCGGCGGTGCAGACAGTTGCGGGTGTGGAACATGTCGTACAGGTTTCCAACTTCCTGGGAGGAGCAAACAAAGATGAAAAACACACAATTAGAGAGGCTGATAATTAGCTTGAAATTCTGACACTCATCAGCTCGTTAGTAGACACTGTAGATCAGGGGTGTCCAAACTCGGTGCTGGAGGTCCGATGTCACCTGCAGATTTTAGCTCCAACTTGCCTCAACACACATGCAAGGATGTTTCTAGAAAGCCTAGTAAGAGCTTGATTGGCTGGCTCAGGTGTGTTTGATTGGGGTTGGAGCTAAAATTTGCAGGACATCGGACCTCCAGGACCGAGATTGAGAACCCCTGCTGTAGTGCCTACATTCTAGTGATGGGTCGTTCTTGAAGGATTTATTCATTTTGAGCGAATCTTTAATGTGACTCAGTGAGGAACGATGAGTCGTCTCAGGGAGTGATTCGTTCATTAGATCAGGCACACATTGCACAGGAGGAGAAGATTAGTTCATGATTCCAGTCTTCTGTCAGGTTTGAGTCTTTTGTTCATCATGGGAAAGACAGAAGATAATCATGTGCAGTCAGAGCCAGAAAAAGATTTGATTCGTACATCTCAAGTCTTCGGTTTGAGTCATTCTTCTCTTTACATGCTAGAATCAAGTGTCTAGTTCAGTTCTGTGAGATGGGTCATTCTTGACTGATTCACTCATTTTGAACGAATCTTTAATGTGACTCAGGAACGAGGAGTCGTCTCAGGGAGTGATTCGTTCATAAGCTCAGGCACACATTGCACAGAAGGAGGAGAAGATTAGTTCATGATTCCAGTCTTCTGTCAGGTTTGAGTCTTTTGTTCATCATGGGAAAGACAGAAGAGAATCATATGCAGTCAGAGCCAGAAAAAGATTTGATTCGTACATCTCTCAAGTCTTCAGTTTGAGTCATTCGTCTTATTACATGCTAGAATCAAGTGTCTAGTTTAGTTCTGTGTGACAGGTCATTCTTGAACAAATGTTTATTAGCATGTTTCTAGCATTATTAGCATGTTGCTATCATGTTTCTAACACAAATTAGCATGTTGTTAGCATGTAATCATCAGTGATCGGCTGCTGGCTAGACTGAGTTGAATGAGGCCAGACTCTAGTCAGTGTGACAGTCTGATGCAGAGTTATGAGCTCACAAAGTTTGGTCCAATGTTAAGTCAATGGGACTTTTCCAAATTTTTCGGGTCAGTTTTTGGAAAACCGAAAGTCGGATCAGTTGGAAAAGACACAGCAACCCGAGTCAGAGCAGTTTGAAGGTCTGACGGAAGTTTGAAGGATATAGCTTGAATGGTTTAGGTTAAAATTAGTCTCAGAAGAAGAAAAAGAAGTATAAGTGAGATATCAGTATGGTGGAATAATGAATGGCAGTCAATGCTCCAGAATGTACCTTGTCTCTGGTGCAGATGTGCTTCTTTCCTCTCACTTCACACACGCGTGCAAACCTGAGGAAGCGCTGGTAGTCAAAGTTATTCTGGATTCCCAGATGATAGCAATCTCTGCACACAAAACACATCTGCATATTACTGAAATGATTAAACAGCATCATCATTATGAACTCGCGGAGATGCAGCTTACCTCGCAAAATAATCCCATTTATCAACATCAATGCCGTTTCTCTTGTTTGCCACGATCTCGTACAGGAAGGATTTCTCCACCGGCCGGCCCTTATACGGCCACTGCAGGGGGAAAGGGGAAATATGAGCATTACTTTCAGTGTCAGAGAACTGCGCAAGACTATAGACAAGCGGGGGAAATAAGTATTAAACACAGTCATGTTTTTCCTGGGAAAAATATCTCTAAAGGAGCTGCTGACATGGAATTGAAGCAGATTTTGGTAAAAACCCAAACAATACAAACATAAACGTAAACCAAAGCTGAACAATGAGTTGTGTGTAGTAAGAATGAAATGACAGAAGGAGAAAGAGCTGAACTACTGAAGCGTCTTTAATACTTATTATATATAAAAGGCTTTTGTGGTGATGCCAGCTTAAAGACGCCTCTCATGTGGAGAATGAAGCCTTATGCATTGCTCAGGTGTGAGTTTCTCACAGACTTCAACAGAGTGTCAAAATCTTGATGCTTCTGTGGGTCTCGTCTATTAAATCTGAGCTTTATTCTGTATTTTCTATTGGATTCGGGTCAGGTGATTGGGCAGACCATTCCACAGCTAGATTTTCTTTCTCTGAAAGATCTGAGAGTCTCCTCGGCTGTGTTTTGGATCATTGTCTTGCTGTAATGGTTTCATCTTCATCCTCCTGCTGATGTAGATGTTGGACTGAAGCAGCTGATATTCATTTACACTGAGGAAGGGCAGAGGGTTGCTGAAGAACTGCTGAGAGATTTCAGCTGCTGTCTGGGCTTTCACTGCCGGACTACACCTCCCTTTCTTCATCTGTTCAATACTTTTTAATTTCAGTTTATTAGGCAGAACTTCATTTGTAAACTAATTAATATTGTTTTCTTTGCATATCTGGATTTTTTAGGTTGTTACCAACATTCAGGGAACATTTCAAGTCAACAAAAACAAAAACACAAACACACAAGCGCGCGCGCACACACAGACACACACACACACACACACACACACAGACACACAGACACACAGACAGACACACACACACACACACACACACACACACACACACACACACACCGACTGGTCAAGCACGGAGCTCTCCAGCGGTCCAGCGATCTGCTCCTTGATGAATATCAGATCTTCAGGAAGGCTCATCCCATGGTGAAGCATGACCGCCTCCAGCTCGTTTACCTTCACCAGGTGATCAAACATCTGCACTGAGGCTATCTCATGCTGAGGAGGAAAAACAGCAGAAACCACTCATTAAAGGTCCCATTTTTTATTAGATGTTTGACTTAATCTAAACTGAAACACAAAGAGTGGGCGGGGCATATAGTAGTTCCTCCCCTTTAAAAAAAACAGCCAATAGCGTGTGTTTTCTCACAGCTCTTTATCCTCCAGCAGGATCTTTAACCTCCAGCATTCTTGGCTGATCAGATATGCAAAGTGAATGATCCGCAATATGATCTAATTCAGCTCAGTATTATTTTGGTAAAACAATTCAAATATATTGGTAAAAAATATACACTTATTTACACATACATGTAAACTCCTGATTTAAATCTTAAGACCAGGGGGAAAATTACAAGTATTGCAAGTACACACACACAGAGGTGAAAGAATACATTTTAATAAAGGAGAATTGATATTGCTAGACAGATTTAGCATACTAACGCGAGTTCTTGAAAACTGGAGAAAGTTGACAATTCTTCACCTTTTTAGTTTCTCTTTTTATTTCATAACATTTGGCCCCGATCAAAAAAAAAAAAAAAAAAGTCCCTTTACCTTCCATTTCTCAGCAGGTCGAGCTTTAGGGATGAACATGCCATCAAACATGTGAGAAAATGGGCCATGACCTGGAGGACAGACAGGATTGAAGAAGTGTTTGTGTCTACTTCAGTCCCAAAACATCCAGCACTTCCTCATGCACGCACACATGTACGCACACCAGCTCGGATATTACCAGCATCTTGACTAATTGAAAATAACTGCATTTTTCTTTCACATATGCCAACTTTTCTCAAAATGTTATGCGTTTTATTTGTTTAACTATATTTAATTAGGACAAACAGATATACAATAGTGCTTGAGACAACATTATTATGCCGTTTCATTTTATTCAGTCCATACTTATAAGTACAAATGACCAAACCCTGGTCATTTTTAACAACTTTCACTCACTGGCTCAGTGGTTATCACTGTGGCCTCACAGCAAGAAGGTCGCTAGTTCGATTCCCGGCTGGGTCAGTTGGCGTTTCTGTGTGGAGTTTGCATGTTCTCCCCGTGTTGGCGTGGGTTTCCTCTGGGTGCTCCGGTTTCCCCCACAATCCAAACACATGCGCTATAGGGGAATTGATGAACTAAATTGGCCGTAGTGTATGAGTGTGTGAATGAGTGTGTATGGGTGTTTCCCATTACTGGGTTGCGGCTGGAAGGGCATCCGCTGTGTAAAATATATGCTGGAATAGTTGGCGGTTCATTCTGCTGTGGTGACCCCTGATAAATAAGGAATTAAGCCGAGGGAAAATGAATGAATGAATGTTACTCACCCAAATCATGGCACAATCCAGCGATTTGCACACACAGAATGTCTTGCTTTGTGATGAACAGCTCTGGCTGCCTTTCATTGAGAGCCTTCACCAGACATCCAGCCAGATAACCCACCCTGAAATAAAACGTTCATGCATTACATTTCTATTCCTAAAGATGTTCGGTGAGCAAACTCTTATTTTAATGGTTATAACTGTTTAATAAAACGGTTTTGTCTAAATGCACCAAAATATACTGGCTATATTGACTGAGAACTGTCGCCTCACAGCAAGAAGGTCGCTGGTTTGAGTCCCGGCTGGGTCAGTTGGCGTTTCTGTGTGGAGTTTGCATGTTCTCCCCATGTTGGTGTGGGTTTCCTCCGGGTGCTCCGGTTTATCCCAGTCCAAACACATGCGCTATAGGGGAATTGGCCGTAGTGTATGAGTGTGTGTGTGTGTGTTTGTGTGTGTGTGTGTGTGAATAAGTGTGTATGGGTGTTTACCAGTACTGGAAGTGTAAAACATGCTGGATAAGTTGGCGGTTCATTCCGCTGTGGCGACCCCTGATAAATAAGGTACTAAGCCGAAGGAAAATGAATGAATGAATGAAATTCTCCCCACAATAATAAAATCGACTTATTGTAATAACAATAAAACCTATTAGTCTGTGCACTGATTTATTATTACAGTTGTACAAGTGTGAGAGTGTGTTTGAGCCTGTTATAAATAAATACAGATTTACTGACATACTTTTAATTGACCTCATAACACCAGTCGAGAGTTTAAAATCACTATTTGTTTTGTGACCAGACATTGTTTAATATCACAGAATGAAGAAGAAATCATGCTATTTTAGGTGATAAAGGCTACGTCAGTTAGCATTGTGCTATAAATATACTTTAACGCTTATACATTACCCAGGATAACTCGAATAATCAAGATATTGCCACAAGCATTTATTTATTCTCTTTATTCTTAGTTTATCTGTTTATATCCTCATGCAATTATAGCTGACGTCTTTTTTCTCAGTAATGTATATGTGGAGATTATGTGCAAGGGCGCCCTCAAGTGTCCAGTATGAATGACACTGAAATAACCTTACAATGTTTGCTGGAGGTCTTAATCTCAGCCCACTGTCCTGCAAAGTTTATATATGTATATGTATATACAAAAACAATCACAATACATCAAAATGATCACAATGAATAGCAGAAAATATCATGACATAATTTTCGGTCCACATCGCCCATCCCTAAGGAGGTCTGTAGAGCGCTGTACACTGATGACCTGACTGCAGGTTTCAGACTGGCAGAGGGAAACATTGCCAGTTGATCAGCAGGTTTAATGCAGAGGACTCTCGGCTGTACACGTACCCTATGGAGTGCTCGAAGCGGTTGTGGGACGCCCCGGGGAACACCAGGTAGGTTCCTCCGAGCTGCTTAATGTGACGGAGCCGCTGGAACTGAGGAGTGTCTATGAAGTGCAGCAGCAGCGGGTGGAGCTCAATGTGGCCGTGGATGGGGTCATTAAACACCTGAAACACACACACACACACATTACTGTCATACATACAAACACATCACTGACACACACACAAATACATCCCAGCTCTGACAAACAAACACACAACACTGACACACACACCCACGCACGCACGCACAAACAAACACACACACACACTTTCTAAAGACATGTTTTGTGCTTTTCTGGAAGATTCACACCTTCATGAGTTGAGCTGTGATCTGGCTGAGTTTCTGCAGGCAGTGGAGGATGTGCAGCCGCGCTCCCAGAGGCCTGCAGGAGGACACGCAACACCACACTGATATTTAGCACATATACAGTTGAAGTCAGAATTATTTGCCCTCCTGTAATTTTTTTCTTTGTCAAATATTTCCCAAATAATGTTGAACAGGTTCAGGAATTTCTCACAGTATTTCCTATAATATTTGTTCTTTTGGAGAAAGTCTTATTTGTTTTATTTCGGCTAGAATAAAAGCAGTTCTTTATTGTTTTAAAGCCATTTTAAGGTCCATATTATTCGCCCCTTCAGCAATATTAGTGTTGGATTGTCTCCAGAACAAACCA
>CAIGQW010054382.1:210471-226913 GCA_903798125.1 Danio choprae
GTGTGTGTGTGTGTGTGTGTGTATGTTTGATGGAGACAGAGAGAGGTCAGAGTGTGTGTGCCTTCACTTTTAGACCACATGGTACATTTTGGTTAAATTACATTTGCAATGGCTGCCCACTGCTTCGTGTGAGCGTGTGTGTGTACTTGGATGGGTTAAACGCAGAGCACAAACTTTGAGTTGGGTCACTGTATCTGGCCACATGTCACGACGTTCACTTTCATTTTTTCCAAGTTTGAAACACGACTGTGTGTGTGTGTGTGACACAGTTGCCAGAACACACGTGTATGTCATATGTGTGACAAGTATTACAGGGGAAGGTGAATTATGAGGACATTGCTGATATCTACATTTTTCAAAAAGCTTATAAATCACAGTGTTTTTTCTGTCATGCAGTAAACCTGCAGGTTCCTGTAAGAGGCGTGTTTGGGTAGAGCAATAGAAAATACAGTTTAAACAATATAAAAACAATGGACATCTATGGAATGTCCCCACAATTCACAAAACAAACACGCGTGTGTCTTCACCGGTCTCTTCTCTGAGAGCTGCAGTGTGGGTCTGTTTATATCCTAGTGGGGACTTAAACTTAAACGCACACAGACTCATGGGGACCTAAACTGAGGTCCTCATAAGGTAAACACGTTCATAAATTAGACAGAATGAAGGATAGTGAAGATGTGAAAGCGCAGAGTGTTTGCTGTGAGGGTTGAGTTTAAGGGGAGAGGAGAGAATATACAGTTTGTACAGTACAAACACCATTACAGCTGTGTGTGTGTGTATATGTGTGTGTACCAGTTTCTTTTCCGACAGTCTCTGCTCCGGCGTGTGTTTCTCCCGCTGAAGCAGCGCTTCCCGCACAGTTCTCCCGCTCCTCCGCAAGATCTTCAACCGCACAAACATACCGGAGAACCGAAGCGGTGGTAACGTGTGTGTCGTGTTAGCGGTGTTAACGGAGCGCTGCTGTTATTTCATCAAACCAGCGTGTAAACAAGACAACAAGGCGTTCATTAAAGTCAGCATGACATTACCGTCAGCGACTCTTCTTCTTCTTCTGGTGTTTCGGCGGTTGCACTAAACTTCTGGTCCATTACCGCCACCAACTGCTGTGAAAAATAAATAAATCATATTTTCTTTCGACTGTTTTGTTTTTTGATTGTTTTCTCAAATAAGCAATTAAATCATGCTGCTTTGTAATCTCTTGTAGTTTCTTTATAAAATTACGTCTGTTTTTTTTACAGTGTATGATGACACGATGGTTCCTCCTGTCCAGAAACGTCGCACTCTCCAGTGTCATGCTTACCCATGCTAAACAATAAATTATTATATTATGTTCAAACCTGAGCCTCGATATTATATTTGACAGCTCTTCTTCTTCGTCTGCTGGATTTTTGGCAAACACGGTAAAGTCTAGAAGGGATACAGCTGCGGATACGCACATCAATATGGCATCATTTTTTTATGACACTGCATAACAATCATTAATATTTTTACAGTACTGTGACGGTTGGGTTTAGGGTTTCGGTAGGGTGGGCGTTAATAAAATACAATTAATGGGAAATTTAATAAATAATATAAATAATTAATTAAGCTCCGGCAGCAGCCTTATCTGATCATGAACTGATCTAGCAACAACGGTAAAGTCTAGAAGGGATACAGCTGCGGATATGCGCATCAATAAAGCATCAGTTTTTATGACACTGCATAACAATGATTAATATTTTTGCAGTACTGTGACGGTTGGGTTTAGGGTTAGGGTGGGGGTAGACGTTAATAAAATACAATTAATTGGGTATTTTAACAAAAAATAACAAATAATACTCGGTACATCTACTGTTTTTACATTACGGTGATGGTTGGGTTTAGGGTCGGGGTGGGGGTAGACGTTAATAAAATACAACTAATGGGAAATTTAATAAATAATATAAATAATTCTCCTTAAGTTGCGGCAGCAACCGTATCTGATCATGATCTGATCTAACAACAACCAGGCAAACACCGCGAGAGTCTCATTTCCGCCCCCTGCTGGTCTGCAGGCGCAATGACGTCATGACGACGACGACGACGACGACGATGATGATGATGATGATGATGATGATGATGATGATGATGATGATGATGGAGTCTGTGAAGCAGAAAAGCATGGATGGATTTGCTCTTCAGTGTTTGGACTTTCAGCAGTGAAGATTAAACCACACTGAACTGAACTAAACTGAACTTCAGCTCTGAAAACTGGACCGACACAGTTTCAGTTCACTAGAACTTCTATGTTGATTTATGAGCTGCTTGAACACAGTCTACATTGTAAAAGCACTACAGAAATAAAGATGAATTGAATTGAATTAATGACAAAAAGTCAAGACAACATATATTTTTATGTTGCTTTCACACATTTTAATGAGTTAATCTGGTTTCAACTAACTGTATAAGTTATATGAAGTTTAACTGAATATTTTAAGTCAGTCTGACTGACGTAAGTTGAGATGACTAGAAAGGTTTCTTTTAGTGTAGGCTATATGGACTGAAAACAGACCGCTGTCTTTTCTCATACATACATAAAAATGAAACATATAATTGAATATAATTGAATATAGCCTAATATAATACAATATAGCCTAATTAATATAACTAATTTAAAAAATATATATTATAATATAATATAATATAATATAATATAATATAATATAATATAATATAATATAATTTAATATAATATAATGATGTGCGAGTGTTGGTGAAATGCGGCTCAGGTGCTGCGGCTGTAATGGAGGGCGGGGAAAATAACCTCTATAAATCACACCGACGCGCAGCTTCACAGACCAGACTAGAGCGTATTGTTTAGGAGTGTAATAATGGTGTTAATTTGACTGCTGCTGATTGAACAGGCAGTTTGAGTGTCTTTAATCTCCAGAAAGTGTGTAATAAGCTGAGATCATGAGCAGCGGAACTCCGTACATCGGCAGTAAAATCAGCCTGATCTCTAAAGCGCAGATTCGCTATGAGGGAATACTGTACACCATCGACACCGATAACTCCACTGTGGCCCTGGCGAAAGGTGAGTCTTTACAGGTTAACATTTTTACATTATATGGTTTACCCCTGCGCACGAAAGGTGTTTACAGCCTATGTGTGCGTTTATACATCTACCTTTCCCAATGGCTCATGATATAGATATCGCATCTGTCAGTACCGCCGCCATGTTGGTCAGGGCTCCCAGGACAACATGATCTATTATCAACGAGCAAACATGCAATATTGAGCTAAAGTTGGTTTTATATTCGTACATTCGTTCAGTGACACACTCCCTATATTGTTTACCATGCTACTTTGAATATTCGGTCTGAAATCACATCCAAGTATGAGTTCAAAACAACATCAGCGCTAGTTAATTGACTGTCATCAATGTTGTACTTTTGATAGACGTTGGCTGATCAAGTTATTTACCTATTTGGAGTTTGCTGAAGAAGGTAAAAGTCAGAAAGTGCCAATATAAAACCAACTTTACCCCAATAGAAAATATTCTGGGTAGCTGTAAGCTGGCATTGGGTCAAATATGGACAAATTCAACATGTGGAAACATCCAAAAGTTGATTTTAAATAAGTGAAATTAAAACCAAACTCAAACTCAGAAAGTATAAAAAAATTATCAACATGGCTATTGCATTAAAAACTGCAGCTAAGCGTTTCAGCAAACACTTGCCTTCATCAGGGTAAGGATAACTGATGGGTAACTGATAAAGGCAAGTGTTTGCTGAAACGCTTAGCTGCAGTTTTAATGGAATAGCCGTGTTAATAAAGGCTTTTAAAATTGTTCACTTTTTCCCGAGTGCCTTGGACTATTTTCCATATTCAAGGTCCAATAAAAAAAAAAAAAAAAAGAACAAACACGAGCAACAAAAAGTTATAATTGAGTAGTTCCCATGTTTACTCCTCATGGGCAACACTGTAACACTTAAAATGTAGAATCTGCGGGCATTTTGGTAAATTGTGTAATTTGGGAGTATAGTCACTGAACTTAATGCATGGATTATGAAACTAACTTTTTAATTTAAAGTTTACAGTGTAAATCCAGTTTTTCCACTCGTTTGGTAAACAAAGCAAGTCTCTCATATAATCTACTAAAAGACTGAAAATATTACTTTACAAATTGTATTGTAAATCATATATAATCATTTGCCCATTCAATAATGACACTGCACTTAATATAAGCTGAATAAATATTTATATTCACTCTCAAACGTGTTGTTTTTAGAAATTAAAGTCAAAATGATGAGTGTTTGCTTAAAACAAGCAATATAAGTGTCAAAAGGAAAAACTAGATTATATTTGCCCCGTTGTCAGATTATTTAGCTTGTTTTAAGGAAAAACTCACTTAATTTCGACTCGTTATTTCTAGAAACAAGACTATATTTGTTTTACCGGTCTATAAAATGCTTCAAGAATTGAGATATTTAGACTAGAAATGTAAGAAAAGCATTTTTTGCAGCGGAGGTAACTAAATACTCGATGGGCTAATAATCAGCAGATTTCTGTGCTCTCAGATTGCGTGTGGGTCTAATAATGACCCAGATCCTGCAGACAGATGTTAATCTCCTTAATGATCTGAGTTTATTGAAGCTTCTCTTGTTCTGGTTTGTGTCAGTGAGGTCTTTCGGGACCGAGGGTCGTCCCACAGATCGCCCTGTGCCGGCGAGGGATGAGATCTTTGAGTACATCATCTTCAGGGGGAGCGATATTAAGGATATTACAGTGTGTGAGCCTCTGAAGATCCACCACGGCCTGCCGCAAGACCCTGCTATTGTCCAGGTTTGTGTTATAATCCCAGTAGAGTACACTGCCAGATATGCTGCTTTATAACCTGCAGGAGCTTTTAATGGCAGGACAAATTAGCTTAGATTATGCATAAATCACTTTTATAAGTGGTTTGTGTGTCAAGTGTGTGAATATCTCCAGCCTCTAATGCTAAACGTGAATAAATTGTTTTTGTTATAATCAGACTTTATGCAGAAACACTTTGATTGACATTCTCCCTTTGTACGTGTCATCAGAGGGGGAAAGCCCCGCCCACTAGTGCCTATCTCTCCCTCATTAGCATAAACGACAGCCCGGGAGGTCGGGAGATTCGGTTTGTTGCCAGATATTGCTGATTTCATCACGTGCTCTCACTTTCATCATTTAAAGCAACAGGACTACATTGTCACATGCAGCTGTTTGACCAGACTGTGGATTAAAGCTAATAATACGAAGTAATGTTCAGTTTCTTACACAGAGGGATGGTTTGTTCTGTGTTGATTTGGACTCGTTTGTATGGGTTTATATTTAACGTAATAAACCTGTCACCATTCACTGCCATTATATGAAGCACCAAACACCACAGATAAAGCTCAATCTGCTTTAATGTTCTTTGATTCAATTCAAGTTTATTTGTATAGCGCTCTGTACAATGCTCGTTTCAAAGCAGCTTTACAAAAGGTGCACATTATTGCATTAATCAAATTAAGTTAGTTACAATCAAATAGACGTTATGGGTGAGTAAAGTAACAGACATAGTCTTAGTAACAAGACCATGTCTTTAATTCTTCCCACTATATTTCAGATATTTAAGGTTTAATGTATTTTTTGTCCATTAGTCTTCTGTCGGGACGTCCTCTGTCCATTACCCGTCCCAGAGCAGCTACAGCCCATACAGAGGAGTCCTGCCTGCATACAACCAGCTGGCAGCCAGCTCTCTATTCAGCCAGCAGTACGCCGCAGCGCTGGGCCTGGGTCAGTGAGTGTGTGTGTCTGTCACTGTGCCATCCAGTGTCTTCCGTCCCCTCCGTGTGTGTCTGTCCCCCATGTGTGTGTGTTTCTGGAAAAATATGCAATTGAGTATTGCAATGATATCTCTTAGGATATAACAATTTACATCAGCTCTGGGTTCAGTTCTAGCCAAAAGTAGAACAGCAGCTACTGGGGTGGCGGGACTAAACATGGGCCCTTCTGATTGGTCAAATTTAGATAGACTCATCACAAAATAAATTTAATTTGTCACATGACTTTGATACATGTAATGCATATACTGTAATCGTGTTTATATTATGCAGCTCTTATGTGTGTGACACTGGGCTATGGGATTGAGCTAATAAAGCAGTGGTTTGTGTTGATGATTTGTGGATGTACATGTGTAAGACTGTGACCGCTGTCATCTGTGTGTGTGTGTGTGTCAGGTCAGTTTATGGATGTAGATGTGTATAAGCATGTTTTTTCGTGTGTGTCAGGTCTGCATGGTGTTTCTGGCAGGAGGGGGCCAATGGTGGAGCAGGCGGTGCAGACTGTGCCGGCGGAGAAAACGCAACAGAAGAAGAGTCTGAGTGGAGGACAGCAGGGTGGAGGAGCACAGAGAGGAGCTAGAGCACAGAGAGGTACACAAACACACAGCGTCCACAGGAACACTGGTATTTTCAAAACCGGTTTATTTTCTACTTCGTTTGGTTATTCATATGAAAACGCAGCGTCTGGTAACAAACTTTCTGAAGACTCTGGTCATGGTGTAGATCTTCTGGAACTGGGTAGTGTCGTCAAGTGGATATTAAAGCCAGAGTTTGAGTCTGTGTGTGCGGTTTTCTCCTTTCTGATTGGCTGACACGGCTGGGTTCACACTAAGCACTGAAGATGTGATTGAGGGAAATTCCACATGTTCGTAGTTAATGTGGCGCATATTCCCTGTCATTCGCACTGCATTAATGTAATCTGCCCTATTCTCATGTTTGCATTGACATGTATGTAATGTACTCATGCAAATACTTCATTCTGCATTCAGTGTGAACTAGCATTAAAGGCTTTTATCCCCCTGGTTGGTTCAGTGTGCACTTAACATGCATCACAGTGCAGATTTGTTTTCATCTGGATAAATAGATTTAATTGAATTAGTGTTTTGTTTTTTTTTTTTTTTTTTTTTTTATTTGTTTATTTAATTTATTATTATTATTCATAATTGTATATATTTTTTATTAATCTTTTTTACTTTTTTTACAAGTAAAGTCTGTTTATAAAATCCCAGTGGACATGTCCTTAGACCCTGCTGGAGCTGCCCACATGACAATCGCATTTCAGCATACAACTAGTCTCGTATCCTGAACCAAATACATTACCGTAGTTATATTTAGGTAAATTCTATCTATTGCATTGACCGTGTATAGGACTGTCTTAACACTTTTAAAGTGTGTGTGTGTGTGTGTGTGTGTGTGTGTGTGTAATATCTATACACACACACACACACACACACACACACGTACGTACGTACGTACGTACGTACGTACGTACGTACGTAGATCGAATCCTTTCGTTAAAGTTGTCCTTAATCTATTGAACACCCATTCTGCTCTGTGTGTGTATGGTACTTTCAAGATTGCACTTTTCTCCCGTTGCTGTTACTGATGTTTCTGTCTTTATCCCCATAATGGAGTATATTGCACTTGTCTAAATTAGAAGTGTTACTGTAAATTACCCTATTGTGAAACCACAAAATTAAGCAATAGAAAAAAACATCATATTGCACAGCCCTGCGGTCTCCATTTATTCACATTTGCCTAGAAACCTTCCTAAAAGTGAACGTATGGCAGAATTAATTGATGTATTAATGATTATGGCTCTTATGATGATTTTAAAGTGCTTCAATTAAGTCATTATTTAAGTTTTCCCCCATTCTTCAGTCAAATTAGTTTCCTTATAAAGCACAGTTTATGCATGTGAAGTGACATATTTCCAGTCCTGTTTTGAGCAGATTATAATGGAGAGCCTGCTGTGAGCGGAGGATGTTTTGGAAAGCACAGGTAAATTTCCACACAGACTCTTTACTTTATCTTTTCTTTTCTCTGGTCTGCAGATAGTTCATCTGCACAGCAAGCGGTCTTAAAGGGCCAGAGTCCAGCTAATAATGAGAACAAGCCTCCAACCAACAGAAGAAAACCGGGTAAGAGGTTTTTATTTAACACTGAGGTGAACACACTGCAGAAAATGCTGAGTGTTTAGCTCCAACTTGCCTCAAGACACCTGCCTGGATGTTTCAAGTATACATCGTAAGACCTTGATTAGCTTGTTTAGGTGTGTTTGATTAAGGTTGGAGCTAAAATCTGCAGGACACCGGTCCTCCAGGAACAAGTTTGTTGATCTCCGTTTTAAACCATACAAATACCATAATATGTGTGCAGATATTTCAGAAACCTGCTCGGTGAACATTCTTGTTTATCTGAAACACAATGCTGAAGTCAGATTCTGCTTTGAACATGTGCGTTACGTGCCGGAGCGACTGCCAGTTTAGCCAATTATATTTCAGCACCCCGGGTTGCCAGATGTTGAAAAACAGCATATTTCATTCAGTCAGGAAGTCTCTCAAAGCATGTGCCTGTGACTGAAATGCGACCTCCGGTGGACAGTAGCAGACTCTGAAATGAGACGCAGATTCAGAGTTCCACATGAGGTTATTAAGGAGCAAATAATATAAATATTACGAGCGTAAACATTAGGCGAGCAGGTTACATTGTAACCCCGTGTCCTCACAACACGCTACATGACAAGATACGCAGTGATAAACAATTTGGCTGTTTGCACTAGACGAAACACGACAGAAATATAAACACAGCCATTCAGAAGCACAGAATAGTGCACTCACTGCACTCCAGTGAAATGGTAAGGTTTATAATCTAATTAATACATATTAAACCTCTTTAACATTATTAAATGTAGATGCTGAATCACTGATATGTGTTGGTTTGCACTGAGTCACAGTTCTAAATTTTGTTATTTTCCAGATCTGAGGTGAACTATCTGCTACTGCTTTCAGTAGTATGGTGATAAATGTCATGTAAAATGGCATCAAACTCACATTTATGAGCATTTAACACTGAATAAAGCACATGTGGTGTACCTGAGCTGATCATTGTCAGTTTTCTGTTGTGAGAAATAAAGCAGTTTCTAATATATTAATTTCAGGTGTTGGTTAGGATAAAAACTCCTTTTAATATGGAGAATATTCCTTCTATCGCGTGCCTTTAGGCTCGATAGTCAGGCATGCTGTTGATGGCGTCAATCTGGCAACCTGTGCTTGTGTGTTTTGATCCAGAAGTGCAATACCTAGTTCAACCACTGGGTGTCAAACTTGCATACTGGGGAAAACACAATTTTGACTGTTTCAGAAAACAATTTTCAGAAGATTCATTATTTATTTGGACTAGATACAAGAAACACTGCATCCCTATTGGCACACTATACATTTATACACCATGTACTTATGCACTTGCACACTCAACAGCATAGTAAGTGTACTGTCGTCTCAAATGGACCACTGTCATTCTTTTTACTAACCGGAAAATTAATCCGTTTCGCAGGCGACGTTAACAGTTGCCAAATTATTGCAGTTACCAAACTACCAAAGAGCAGCTGTCACGAGTACAACTGCATTCCCCATCAAGAGTCTGCGTAATCACTTCTATGGAAGAATTTTGCTTTAACGATCCAAAGTAAATAATCCAACCTCAATGCCTTATAGCTCCTCCCCTTAATCAACAGCCATGCCCCTTTCAACTGGAACTCCACCCCTTCACATGAAGCCCCGCTCCTGCTACATGAGCAAAGCTGTGAGCGTTAAAGTCCACATCAACCAGAAGCTGTGATTTTTGTTTTTGTATTGTGACTCAGTCCCTAGAGAAACGGAATATTAAATGAGAAAGCTTGTTTGTCTACTGTAAGCTGATTGGATGTAATAAAGTAGGCATGTCATTCAAAAAGATGGAGGAAAAAGGTTTGGGGAGTTTACAACCTAATTGGTGAGGGGGAGGAGTCTGTTCTGTTGTCAACAGAGCTGGAGGGGTGTGGTTAAGTGTTAGCCACGCCCAATTTCTCAGACAGACCTAATCTGAAAATGCACTTCCTGTTTGTTCAATTCTCAATTAAAGATTACAAGGGCAAACAATTTTTTTTCTTAATGACATGCACAAATTAATTGTTCAGCACAAAACCAGCAATGTGAGCTAACCAAATCAATATGCTTGATGTTGAAGTATTTAAAGTGCACATTATTCTTTTTAAAATGGAGGATTTCAGTCTGAATGCACTAATTGTGATATGGGATGCACCTAAACTCTAGAGTTAAAGCACGTTTTGCAGTGCTCCTCCTCATCTGAACTTTCAGGAACCCGTCGGTCCAGGAATCGTGGTCAGGGGCAGATTCTCGTAGGCAGCACCAAACCCTCCACCCTGCAATTCGAGGCGGACTTTGACTTTGAAACAGCGAATGCTCAGTTCAATAAAGATGACCTGGAGAAGGAGTTCGAAGACCAGATCAGCGTTCAAGGTATTAGCTTCAGTCCAGACTCCCCTAAACCACTGCAGGTCTAGCACTCTCACTACAGCGAGTGGCCTTAGGTTAAATGAGGTAAAATCATCTTAATACCAGGTGCAAAAATGGGGGTGGGGGGCTTCTGTTGAACACACTGGAGGATCTGATGGATGTTGGAAACCAGCAAACACTGAATGGCATAATGTTGTAGTTCCTCCTATGTGTCTGAATGGCTGCTGATTTCCAATGTTTTTCAGTTCAACTCCTTATCTTTTTTTACAATGTAGTGCCAAAGCAGCTCAACATGCATATCAAAAATCTGAATATCTTGTTTAGTGTTAATCAGAAGGAAATTCGTAAGTAAATAAATGAGGCTATTATTATTTTTGTGTGAACAACCCCCATTAACCCTTGCTGTTGGGTCGTTTTCATCTGCTCTGGGGTCATTTAGAGTCTTAATTTGGATTTTTGCTGACTAATCTTAATTTGAGACGTATTTGGGGGGAAAATACTTAGAAAACGTTAAACTCAACAATACACTCTGGACAAGTTGACTCTCCTTTGGTTATGTTTGGGGCTGTTTTTGCCCCATTGACTTCCATTTTTATAATTTTTTTTTTTTTTTTTTTTTTTTTTTTTGTGATTGTCCAAGTTGTCCCTATTCCCAACAGGGAAAACCAGCAACAATCAAGAATGCATAATTATATGCCGTTATGGCCTTGCAATCAATGCATGCATTTATAATGGAAGTCAATGGGGCAAAAACAGTACCAACATAACCAAAGGAGAGTCAATTTGAACAGCACACAAGGATTAAACACTGCAGGAAGATGAAAGTTAGATCTTTGTGTGTGTGTGTGTGTGTGTGTGTGTGTGTGTGTGTGTGTGTGTCCTATCAGAGCCCAGATCTCCTCCAGAAGAGTGCAGTTCGGTGGAGCAGCCGAAACTGGACTCTGAACACGAGAGCACCGCTGAAGACGATCCTCTGGGACCAAAGTGCTTCTACAATAAAGCCAAGAGTTTCTTCGACAACATCTCCTCTGAGCTCAGGTCCAGGTACAACTTCAACACACTCTCTCTTTCTCTCTCACTCACTCAGAGTTAAGTTATATCCTGCTGGAAATGTACAGTTTTGGGTGAGAGGGTAGTGTAGCAGTTTTTGCGCCTGTGCCTTTTAAATGCAAATGAGCTTGTTCTCCCCGCCCACTCAGGACATTTCAGAGAAAGAGAATCGGCTTCAGATATCAGGATAAACAGAACAAATGACAGACAGAACTCGGACACGATCCACAGTCGCAGTTAGATGAATGAGACCTGCACAAATGCTGTTACATTAGCGTGTGTGCACAAATATATGCGTTTAACATGCTGTGCTGTTTTTGCTGATCTACTCCTGTCAGGATGGCCTCCAAACAGTAAATCTGCTGCTGTAGAGATCATTATAGCTCAGTTACTGCACAAATTAAAGCAGATTTATCATCCACAAGGCAGGACTCCAGTTGTGTGATTGAAGCATCCTCGTTTATAGTTGTTCACTATACAAAGTGTGTTTCTCTGAGTGTTTTGAGTTTTCTCCCGCAGGCGAACCACATGGGCGGAGGAGCGCAAGCTGAATGTGGAGACGTTTGGTGTTCCTGGCCGCTATCTGAGAGCTCGAGGGTTTCGGGGATTCAGCGGCCGGCGGGGCAGAGGAGCAGCACAGCGTACGCTCTCACACAGAGCAGGCAGCGGACGAGTGTGAAACGCACACCGTGAGTCTGAGTGTGTCGGTCTTTATTGGGTTTAAGTAGACTTCTATCACAATACACTGCTTTAAATCCTCATACCCTGTAAATATCTATACCTTTTACTCTCATTACAGCCTGCCTTCAAAAGACCTTCAGGATAGAAAGTTGTAGAAAGGTACAGGTTAGGAGAAGGCCAAAGTAAAGTTATTTGGAGTGTGATTTGATTTTAATAGTCATCATTTCAAAGGGGTATTAGGGTTTCCTATTGGCACCGTAAGTAAATCTCATACCCTGAGAACAGTATATATCACACTATAGCACAACTTCTGTAAATTCAGTCAATTAAAAGTGTATGCCAGTGTGGATGGATAGTCAACATTTGAAGTCAAATTTAAAGCAGTGTTTCTCAACCACATTCCTGGAGGACCACCAGCTCTGCACATTTTCTGTTCTCCTTAACCAAACACACCTGATTCAGATCATTAGCAGAGACTGAAAGACCTGTAATGGGTGTGACAAAGGAGACATCAAAACATGCAGTGCTGGTGGTCCTCCAGGAACCTGGTTATGAAACACTAATTTAAAGTGTCCTAAAACCAATAAAAGGGCATTGTTCAGTATTTTTTAGGACTACTATGATGGAAGTTTTAGGTTTTGAGCCACTTCAAATGTTGGGATGGACTAGAAGATTGATGGATTTGAAACAGATATGATTGCATGTTATATATTGTATATTTAGTACAAGTTTTACCATGAATATAGTCAATGCTGCTGATATGATATTGAGTATAACCATGCTCTTCACTGCTTCTGCATGTTTCTCCTCCTCTAGATATCCTGCTCTGATCTTCATCTCATTTGATTTCCAGTCTTCAAAACTCCTCATTCCTTGTCCTGCTCCAGCACTCCTGGAAGAAAAGGCCATGTTGTTTCTCTCCTTATTGAATGGCCTTCATCCTTATTTTGGTTTAATGTGAAGAAGCCCCGCTACATGAACTCGCACCTTAATCTATCAGCGGATGTTTTGAATTGGGATAACACTTTTATTTGTATTTATGGCCAATGTCATTTGGCTGTACAAAAAAAAAACAAAAAAAACTACATTTAGATGGAGCAGATGCCTGCAGTCTATGGTATGTGATCCCCAATGCTTTATTTTTATTATTTTTGTTTAGTTTCTTTTTGTGTAAAGTTTAAAGGGGGTCCTGTGCTTTATAGTGATTGCTAATAAACCCAAGAAATGAAAATCCTGAGCCTGTGTGTTTTGAGTGATGCACAGTCTTATGCATTGCCAGTACGGTATTTCATGGATTGTTTAATTTGCATGTTTATTTTTTTTTTGCTGCATTGGAATGGGTTTACTTGCAAAAGCTGTAGTTTCATAATGAACCTTCATTAAAGGACACCTTAGTGAGCACACAGATTTTACAAATGCTTCAGTAATCTATTTAGTATTTATATTTACTATTAAGTATTCATTTATTTTCTTTTCGGCTTAGTCCCTTTATTATTCAGGGGTCGCCACAGTGAAATGAACCGCCAACTTATCCAGCATATGTTTTACGCAGCGGATGCTCCTTCAGCTGCAACCTATCACTGGGAAACACCCATACACTCAATCACACGCTTGCACTACGGACAATTTAGCTTGCCCAATTCCCCTATAGCGCATGTGTTTGGACTGGGGGAAACTGGAACACCCGGAGGAAACCCACGCCAACTCGGTGAGAACATGCAAACTCCACACAGAAACGCCAACTGACCCAGCTGAGGCTTGAACCAGTGACCACCTTGCTGTGAGGCGACAGTACTAACCACTGAGCCATGGCGCAGCCCTAAAATTATTATTATTATTATTATTATTATTATTATTATTATTATTCCTTTACTATAACTCATTTCATTGTGGTGCTTCTGGTGTCCAGATGCATCATCTAGATCAGGGGTGCCCAAACTCTGTCCTGGAGGGCTGGTGTCCTGCATAGTTTAGCTCCAACGTCCTTCATTAAACCTGCCTGGAAGTTTCTAGTGTACCTAGAAGAGCTTGATTAGCTGGTTCAGGTGTGTCTAATTGGGGTTTGAACTAAACTCTAGAGGCCCTCCAGGACCGAGCTTGGGCACCCATGATCTCGATGCACTGGGACGCATCGTCAGTGATGTATCCTGGATGTTTTGGATCTTTCAACATCAGACCCCAGCTTGCGTCCCAGTAGCCATCACCCACGGAACAGCCCTTTTTGTTTATAGCCATCTTGTGGCTTTCTTTGCAGCTTCACAAATGGACTTAATGGCCTTCTTCTTAGCTGCTACTGCTAGGCCTATTTCACGTATGTTAAAGCCAGTTCCTGGAGGGCCACAGGGTTGGAACTAAACTGTGCAGAGCCAATTAATCACGCCTAATTAGAATGAGTCCTCCAGGCTTGTTTGAAACCTACAGGTAAGTGTGTTGAAGCAGGGTTGTGGCTCTCCAGGAACTGGCTTTGAGACTTGTGGCTTAGTTGGTTGAAGGCTTCTACAGAGTGAATGGCCTGCAAACCCTCTACAGCCCACCTCTATTGGCTCACAGTGGGTCTTCCAGCCCCCTTCCCGGCTTAGAAGTTATTTATGCAGCAAATTCAAGGTTGTTGTTGTTATTATTATTATTATTATTATTATTATTTGTTTTAAACTATCTCTTGTTGAGAAATATTAATTGTGATCCATGCAAATTAGGGGGGGGGGGACTATTTGTCTGAACCATCATTTGATCTTTTACTTTACTTTAAAATCATTATCATACGAGACCCCCACACAGTAGATCTCTTATCATATCAGCAATAAAAGAAATGTCCGTCTTCTGGCTTTTAGGTCTACCAAATCTTATTTAGCCAACACTGTTTTGATGTTGTCTTTGTTTAATAACCTCAAATTTACATTATTAAAATCCTTCACAAAATGATCACAATGGCTCATAAATTATAATGTGCAAAGCATGATCTAAATTCTAGACTACAGATGCTTCTCACATAAGAAGTTTGGTAATTCAGTTCAAAAAGAGTTTATTGGAGGGATTGAGAATTTTTATCATTCTAACTTGTCGCTAATGAAACTCCAAAAATTCAGCTAAAAGTACCTGTCAGGTCACTTAATATACCCTGCTGGAAATGTACAGTTTTGGGTTAGAGGGTAGTGTAGCAGTTTTTGCGCCTGTGCCTTTAAATGCAAATGAGCTTGTTCTCCCCGCCCACTCTCAGGACATTTCAGAGAAAGAGAATCGGCTTCAGATATCAGGATGAACAGAACAAATGACAGACAGAACTCGGACACGATCCACAGTCACAAACACCACAATAAGATGAATATGACAACACAAATGCTGTTACATTAGAGTGTGCGCACAAACACACACGCGTTTATCATGTTGTGCTGCTTTTGCTCACCTACTCCTGTCAGGATGGCCACTAAACGGGTCAATCAGCTGCTGTATAGAGAGCATTATAATTACTGTAAAAAATAAAACTGATTTATATTGTATGATTGAAGCGTCCTTGTGTATAGTTGTGTACTCTATATAGATGTGCTGATTAGAGCTCTGTCATTGATAAAATCAGCACATCTAGTGAACAACTATAAACGAGAATGCTTCAATCATACAACAGGAGTCCTGCTTTGTGGATGATAAATCAGATTTATTTTGTGCAGTAACTAAGCTTTAATGACCGCAGCAGATTCACTGTTTGGTGGCCATCCTGACACCTAGTAGAGTTCAAAATGCTGTAAAGTGCAGCACATACTGCTTCTTGAGGTGCAGTTTGATCACAGAGTTGATCAGATCTTTTAATCCCAGGTCCTTTGCAAATCCTGTTCTGTGAACATACACATACGCACATTACTATAGAGACATGTTAACATAAAAAATTAACAAGCCTGTCAATCAATTCGGTGGATCGGGGAAAACTGCAGTCCTACATTACGTTGCGGTGGGCCTGAAAACCACTGGGATTCAAATCCTATTTTAATGTCAGGAATTTTTATTAAAGAGACTTGTTCACTCAAATATGACTATGGACACTATTAATTTGTGATAAGTGTGTCTCTAAATAGCTGTGAAACAGCACACACTGCAACAACTACTCGTCATAATAGTTTCATTTCTTTCACAAGATTTTTGCAACAAGACTCCCCTAAGTGTAATATCAGCAGTGTCACTCTTAAGTGTCTCACGTTAACATCATGTCTGTTTGTGACACAGAAAGCTAAGATATTTGTAAGATACTGTTGTATCTTAATGCAAATTTAAAATGCATAATTATTATTTCCCATATTGTGACGTACATCCAACTGAAACAGTACTGAAGACTGATGGCTCGGCCATAAACACTGATAGCCCTGCCCTGAATGACTTATAACCCCGCCCTAAA
>CAIGQW010054382.1:227340-245034 GCA_903798125.1 Danio choprae
TGCCCTAAACACTGATAGCCCTGCCCTGAATGACTTATCACCCCGCCTTAAAGGACTGATAACCCCGCCCTAAACACTGATAGCCCTTGCCTGAATGACTTGTAGCCCCACCATAATTGACTGATAACCCCGCCCTACAGCTCTGATAACCCCTATGTGTAATGGACTGATAGCCCCACCCTAAACACTGAAAGCCCTGCCCTGAATTACTTATAACCCCGCTCTAAAGGACTCATAGCCCCTAAACACTGATAGTCCCGCCCTGAATTACTTATAACCCCGCCCTAAAGGACACATAGCCCCGCCCCTAAAGACTAATAACCCCACCCTAAAGGCACCCAGGTGACCATAGGTGAAGAAAGTTTTGAGGGAAGGTTATGGTATTTGATTAAAGTGATTTATATTACTTCTCTTCCTCTCACACTGATTAGAAAATAAAGACAATCATAAAAGTGCCATCAAAGGGAAAACAAATCTCACACAATGGTGTGAAAATAATTGTAAAAATGATTGTTCATTCAGAACGTGAACTTCTGTGATGTTCTCCAAATGCTGTGACAACTGCACTATTATCAAACTCATTTCAAATATAAAACATCTCCTTAAACCATGTACTTATTAGAGAGCAGCTCCAAAAGTGAGGGATTCGGTGATTAATGTTGCACAAGCTCAGAAACCATTTTGGTAAAACACTTTTATTTGACAGTGTCTGTGTTACATGGTATAGTACATCCAGTGGTAATAACAGTAAATGATACATAATTACATAACCAAACCACAACTCTTAACCAAACCACACAGTAAGTACAAGCTGTTCATTTATATTACTGTGCTTAATTGTACATTTACACTATAGCATATGTTGAGTTGGACACACACGTCTAAGTCTGTTTGGGTAACAAAGGCATTGTACGCAAATGATTACATTTTTTACAGTTAATTAAAAATGACATTTAAAGTCACATTAAAATGTAATTAGTTAAAGTTAGTCCATAAAACTATTAACCCAACCTTGGATTGGTACTAAAACAACTATTATTTCCCAGCTGTGTTCATTGATTATAAAGGAGACCTATTCTGCCTCTTCTTACAAGCTGTAAATGCGTCTCTGCTGTGTCTAGAGTGTGTGTGTGTGTGTGTGTGTGTGTGTGTGTGTTTGAGCTGATAATAACACACAGATGATGTTTTCTAGCTCTCTGAAACTGACCCTTTCAGGCTTTGAAGAGGGCGGAGCTACAGACGGCTGTGCGCAGCTGTAAAACAGCAGTGTGTGTGCTGTCAGTGCTGGTCAGGTGTGCATGTTGTGGTTGGTCAGTGTGTGCTTCATGCTTCTGTCAGTCGATGGAGACTCCTCTCGCTGTTCATCTAAAACTCCACATTTATAATCCTCTTAGTCTTAGCTGACATTATCTTCAGCAGCTCAAACACTCTGCTTCTCACTCACGGCTGCTGTTTGTGCTAATGAGGGAGACTAGAGGGCGGGGCTTTCCCCCTCTGATGACACGTACAAAGGGAGAATGTCAATCAAAGTGTTTCTGCATCAAGCCTGATTATAACAAATACAATTAATACATGTTTACCATTAGAGGATGGAGATATTCACACACTGCTGACACACTACACCCCTTATAAAAGTGATTTTTGTATAATAGGTGACCTTTAATCTCATTTTCTGATCAGAGATGTAGTTTTTAAGTGTATTTGACCAGTCCAAATGAATAAGCATAGAAGTTACCATTGAAAAGGCACAACGGTGAGCAGATTTGTCTCTCCGGCATTGTGATTTCTGCCTGAATGTGCTAGTCAGCCTAAAACATGCTGTTCGCATATACTGCAGTATGTGTTGTATTTTTTAGATGTTAGTATCAGTCTGTTAGTGTTAAGGATATCTATAATCTAGTGTGCTCCGAAACAGTGACAAAATTCACATTTAGAAGATATAACCCTGATATAAACATGTAAAGCTTGCAGTTTGCCTCTTCCACCTAAATGGATCAATGATTTTTATTTACATCACCTCATACTTCAGTCTCTCATCAAATCTTCTGACCAATCAAATGCTCTCTAGTGTCTGACATGCCTCGCCCCCTTCTTCTGATTGGCTGTTCACTTGATGCTCTTGAGCTCAGCCACTCTCACTGGCAGAGCTGTAAGAAAACACAACGCTATTGGCAGATTTTCAAAAAGAGGAGGGGCTACTGTATGCCCCGCCCTCTCTTCATGTTTCAATTCAGATTACGTCAGACATCCAATATAAAATGCACTTCACAGAACCTTTAAAGAGTTGCTAGAAGAGATGCAGCCGGAAGTTAACGAGAATTATTAACGTCTACCCCAGCCAACCCTAAACTCAACCATCACAGTAATGTAAAAACAGTAATCATACAGAGTATTATTCATATTATACATTAAATTATCCATTAAAATGTATTTTATTAATGTCCAACCCCTCACAGTAATGTAAAAATATTAATTATTGTTGTACAGTGTCACAAAAATTATGCTATATGGATGTGCTTATCTGCAGCTGTATCCCCTCTAGACTTTACCCATTTAAATGGTCCTTAATCAGCATACTGAGTGGTTGACTGATTTGACGTAGTTTTCTCTTCTGGCTACCATTATCAGTCTCATGCTAATTTATTCCTTCTTCTGAAAGTCTTGATAACACCATCGTGGAGTTTTTCTGTTATTATTTAGCTAATAGGATTGTAAATAAATGATCTGTTGTGCTCTCCCATTCACTGCGCTCTGAGTTAACACACTATGAGCACTTCTGCTGCGGAGAAACACAGGAATGTGAAAAGGGACCTCACCTGTATATATATTTACAGTGATTTCCTGCGTGTGGTGAAGCTGAGTCCAGCAGACAGTGTGCTGCGCGGGGAGGAGAACGCCGTGTTGTTTGTGCCCACATGAATCCTGCAGGACACGGAGCTCACGCTGCAGTCAGGACAGGTGTTTCTGCATGCGGAGGTGTGCTCCAGGTGTATGCGGCTGCAGAACCAGCGTAGGTGCGGCGTGGGCAGCGGGGACAGCAGGTTTGTGCGGCTGTGTGTCTGGCTGTCCCGTCTGAAGGCTGGAGGCCTGTGCAGTGATGATGCCCGCAGTGATGCCCGCTGTGATGCCCGCTCCGCTGCATCCCGCTTCTCGTCCTCAGTGTTCAGGGTCAGGAACCGCAGAACCACCAGATTGAGGAAGGCCCCGATCACCGTCAGCCCCAGCAGGATGTAGATGAAGCTGAACAGCACGTACGGCTGGTTCTCCTGCAGGTCCTCCTTCTTCTGCAGTGCCACAAAGTCCCCGAAGCCGATGGTGGTGAGCGTGATGAAGCAGTAGTAGTAGGCGTGGAAGAACGTCCAGCTCTCAAAATGTGAGAAGGCGGCGGCGCCCACACACAGCGTGCCCAGGCAGGACAGCACGCCCACGAGCACCATGTTTTGCGTGGAGATCTCGGTGCGCTGCAGACCCAGAGCTCTCTTCATGCGGCTGAGGAGGAACCGCACACCGGTGTTCATGCGTTCGCCCAAACTCTGGAACATCACCAGGGTCAGCGGGATGCCCAGACCCGCGTACAGCATGCAGAACAGCTTCCCTGCATCTGTGCCTGGGGCCGCATGCCCGTACCCTGTGGGACAGTGTTGCCAAGGCAACGGCACAGTTACATCACAGACTGTTTGGTTTTCAGTTCAACACACTGCAATAATGCTCTATTACTTAAGAGTTTTTGTCTTGTTTCTAGTCCAAATATCTGCCCATTCATAAATCACTGAAGGGTTAAAAATGTAAAAATGACAAATTGTGCCTCTTCCTAACAGGGGAACCATCTCAGGTTACGACTGTAATCATGGTTGCCCAAGGGGAATGAGACACTGCATCAAATATCGACACTATGGGAGCGCTTTGTGTTTGTCAAAGTCCTAAAGCATGTGTGCAATCACTGCAATGGAATTGGTGGGACGTGTGACATCATATAGGAAGATGTATATAGCCTGGGCTTTACATACAGCTTCAATTTCAACTTTGTTGAAACAAGCACCCAGGCATGCAGGGAGTATGGCAACAAGATGCAGTGCCTTGTTCCCCTTGAGGAACCATGGTTACAGTAGTGACCTGAGATGTTCCCCTTCAGGGAACTTCAATGCTACGTCAAATATTGATGCTATGGGAACACAATCCCAAAGGGATCTTTAACCAGTTGTCTGGGTGAAGGTATGAGGGGTAGACCTTCCCACTGAGTTGGATACAAGGATGTTCCAGATAATAAGGCTGCAATCCACCATACCTGTGTCGATTGGGCCCGGACAGCCAGGGACAGGGCTGAAACCAGGATTTGTATGCAAGTTAGATAGCATCTACCTGCTCAAACTTGCTTGGACGCAGGGGAACAATGATGAAGGTTTCCACATAGAGCAAACAACTATTCTGATCTACGCCACAGGGCAGCTCTGTGGACATCCAGAGCCCTAACTGGGCAAAGCAATTAAGCTTTTCCTGGTCTTGTGATGTGAAAGGAGGCAGATGAAAGAGATGAAAACCACAAGGTTCCCATACCCACAGTTTCCACAGATCCTGACAGGGATGCACAGTCACCCCCTCCACCTGGGATAGGAGGTCCCTCCTGAACAGAATCTCCCATGGGAGGCCATCCAGGAAAGTCACTAGGTCCGAAAACCAAACTCTGGCCGACCAGTACGGGGCTACCAGCAGTAGGCAGAGCCCGTCTCGCCAGACCCTCTCCAGAATTCCCGGGAGCAAAGGGATTGGAGAAATACGTACAGACGTACCCTCGGTCAAGCCTGTACCATGGCATAAAGTCCCAATGAAGCTGGATGTGCGAAGGACAACCCCAGTCAATATTGGGTGGTTTCTCAAGAGGTGAAGAGATCTATGTTGGCCTTGCTGAATTTCTTCTAAATGGTCTCTACCACATGTGGATAGAGCCTCCATTCCCCGGGCCTTAGGCTTTGTCTCAACAGGACATTTTCTCCCACATACAGATGGCCTGGGATGTAGACTGCTCTGAGAAACTGCTCAGTTTCCCATGGGCCCACAGGAGGATCTGATGTGCCAGTCTGCAAAGAGGATGTGACCTCAGACCACCCTGGTGATTGATGTAAGAGACCACCGATGTGTTGTCTGTTTTGATCAACTCATGGTGACCCCTCACATGACGGAGAAAGTGTCTCAGTGCCCACCAGCAACCTCCCCAAGCAGTTTATGTGGCACAGGAGATGATGGTCTCCCCACTGTCTATATGTAGAGAGGCCCCTCAGGGTCACTCCCCAGCCCATGCAGGAAGCATCTGTCGTCAGCGTGATGCATTGACAAATTGCTGCCAGCATTGGGCCCTGGGACAGGAACCAGGGCTTGTTCCACATGGCCAGGGCTTGACTGCAACACCGCGTAACCTTAATCGTGCGAAAGACTGTCCTCCTAATCTCTTTGAGACCTTATTGGTGACCACAATGATCCTCAGACCGCTTTTTTTAGGAGGGAAGGTGGGTGGCAATGCTTTCTTTCTGCACCACTCGGTGCTTATTTGAGGAGCTGGTTGATGGCTGGGGCTGCTCCTGGTTAACAGCCCCAGAAGAGTTAGTGACATTGTTGACTGAGTGGCAAAAAAGCCTGGCTCAAATGTATCTCCATAACCACGCTAGCTGTCATAGAGCAGCCAATGGCATTGGCCACCTCATCTCTGGTGCGGAGTGACTGGTCCAAGGCCCAAAGAAGTTCTCGACTATCATTAGGCCCGGCCCCCTAAGGTCATTGCGGACAATTTTTCAAATTGGAGATAAGACAAATACTCCTCCTAATTCATGATTCGACATAACGTGTGGACTGAATAGGGCTTATTTCATGCCCTACCAATTTCCCATTTAATATTATTACATATTATTTGAAGCAGCAAGAGCAAAAGACCCTCATTAGCACCTCATATTTGGGAGATTAAGGTGGCAGATCCCCATCTCCCAAACAGATGCTCATTATATTCTCTCTCCTCAGATATACAGTGCTCAGCATATATAAGTACACCCCTCACAAATCTATCTTTTAATTCATATTTTTAATAGGAAGCTATACAATAGTATATTTGTGCATATACATTAGTTTAGTCAGTGCTGAAGCCAAACCTGGAGCTAATCTAACAAAATAACTTACAATAATAGTTCAAAAACTAGCACAGCCAAATGTATACGTCAGAGAAAAATATTAAATACAAGAGAAGCTAAATATTTGTAAAATCTTGCTGAAATGTTGTAGGTGGTAATTTCTTTTGCAATATTTTGCTTGAATTTAATTGTATTATCTTTCAATTTCTAAATATGTTTGGTGATTAAAATATTATTTTAATAAATATATCTGTGTAATACATCTGTTTTGTTCAAATGCACCAAAATATATTGCCTATATTCACTGAGAAATGGACAAAAATATTCAAAATGGGCTGTACTCAGTTATGCTGAGCACTGTAGCAGATAAGGGAAGAGAAAGAGCACTCAGACCCGTCTCTAACCCCTCTGCTGAATCCATTCGTGATCCTTGCAACACGTTCAACACTTTTTGAGGGCTGATTGTGGCTGATCCTTTCCCAAACACTCAATGCACAGCTCATGTGTGTCCTCCTCTGACAAATAACTCTGTAAAAGGACAGGAAGGAACACAGTGTCTGTATATAACTGTATACTTCATTAGTATGTGGGGGAGAGAAAGGGTGTCACACAAATGCTTGTTTCAACAAAGTTGAAGCTGTATGCCAAGCCCAGGCTATATAAAGCTTCCAGGTATGATGTCACGCATCCCGCCCGTTTCATTGGAGTGATTACAAACGTGCTTCAAAACTTCGACAAACATGAAGTGCTCCCATAGCATAGATATCTGACACAGCGTTGAAGTTCCCAGAAGGGGAACCACCAACAATCAAGAATGCATGATTATATGGTGTCATGGCTTTGCAATCAAAAATGTGCTCATAATGAAAGTCAATGGGGGCAAAAACAGCCCCCAACACAACCAAAGGGGAGTCAATCTTAACAGCACACAAGAGTTAATCCTTGAGGTTTTCCAGACGTGTAAACATGTCTTTCTTTTCTGAGGACAAAAAAAGATATTTATCTGCTGGTCTCTATTGGCTTACACCACAGTCAATGAGAACTGGCAGTGGTTTGACACTAACATTCTTCAAAATATCTCAAAAATAGCCATATGGATTATGTTCAGCAGAAAGCACAGCAGTGATGCAAGTGATCTAACTGACTGACCGGTTCAAGTACTTTATTTAGATGTTTATATTGAAACTAATGTGATTTTCTACACACAATAGTTTTTCTTAATAATAGTAATAGCAATAATTGTCTGTATGGCCAGGGCTGTGGAGTTAGTTTATGAGAGACATGCATATCGATCAAATGTAAATGGATAATCGAATGTTAATTGTGTTATTCCATTTAATGGTTTGTGGAATTTATGAATTGTAAATGTTAGTGGAAAATTGTAAGTAATTGCATTGTTTCATTTAATCATACATTTATTTATAGTCATCATTTAAGCATTTCTTTCCAAATCATAATTGTACTGATTAATCCAGAGATTTTAAATTAATAAATTATATTATTAATTTTTTCAGCTTAGTCCCTTTATTAATCTGGGGTCGCCACAGCGGAATGAACCGCCAACTTATCCATCATATGTTTTATGCAGCAGATGCCCTTCCAGCTGCAACCCATCACTGGGAAACATCCATACACTCTCATTCACACTCATACACTATGGACAATTTAGCTTACCCAATTCCCCTATACTGCATGTCTTTGTACCGATTAATCCAGAGATTTTAAATTAATAAATTATATTATATAATTATAAAATATAAAATATATATTAGGTTGGAGTGAGCTTTGGTTTTAGGACTGTTGTGGATCAATTTTACAGTTATATCTACTGTAACAAGGACTAAAGAGTAAAATCAATGAGAGTTTAATAAGAATTAGATGTTTTTAGCAAGTAGATTTTTTTTGGCATGGGCTAAATAAAAGACATTGAGGTAAAGTTGGCTTTATGCACTTTCACCTTCTTGATGTAATATGAGAAAAGTATTGTTCTCAAACTCTAAACAGGTCAATCATATGATCAGCCAATGACTATCAGAGCACAACACTGCTGACGGTCGATGAAATAGTGCTAATGTTGTATTGAAGTCATGCGATTTCAGAGCCAATATTCAACAATATCATCTCATAACTCATAACAGTACGAAATTATAATCAATCTATATTCGCCTTTTTAAATCCTGCTTCACTGTCTGTCTGTATGTGTAAATATAAACTCAACTCTAGTGTGTGAAACCCTGGACCGCACCTATGGTGGTGATGACCGTGATGGCGAAGTAAAAGGATCCGGCGAACCTCCACTGTGTGCCGGCGCGATGTGGCTCCGCCTGCCGCAGCACGCGCTCCAGCTCCCGGTAGTCTCCGTCGGTAAAGCGGTATTTCCTTCGCAGCTCCGCGCGCTTCTGCTCCAGCATCCGCTTTCGGGCGCTCTCGGTGTCGGACTCCAGAGCCACGAACACCGCGGCGCCCACCAGCAGATAGGAGAAGATGCAGAGGATGAGGGACAGAGTGCGCACATTCTGCTTCTTCATCTTCACACACACATACACTCTCTCTCTCACACACGCACACACTCGCCGGGGTTATCACGCAGTTTGCGGGTGTTCTGGAGCGACTGTCAGAAGCATTCCCGAGGACGCGCACAGTCCGTCGTCTCCTCTGTTGTATTATTATATTAGGCAGAGATGCTGGAGAGGAGATCAGATTAGCGGAGCCTCTTCTCTTTTCTTCCTGTTATGCGCAAATCGCGCGAATGAACCCTTTTTGGGAAAATTCTTCAATGTTCAAACACTCAACAATACACTGGGGTTAAACTGACTCCCTTTGGATATGTTTGGGGCTGTTTTTGCCCCATTGACTTCCAATATAATCACATGTATTGACTGCAAAGCCAAGACAGCATATAATCATGCATTTTTGACTGTTGCTGGTATTTTCTGTAGGGAAGAGGGACAATGTGTCCTTTTTACTGTTGATCATCAGTTGTCAGTAACCCTTTAGATAGGCCTGTGCTAAAGAGTTTCTGGCATTTATATGGAGTAAAACAGCAGATTATAGTGTGTGTGTGTGTGTGTGTGTGTGTGTGTGTGTGTGTGTGTGTGTGTGTGTGTGTGTGTGTGTGTACACCCACTGTGTTTACTGTGTTCTGAGAGCTGAGGGTTCTCAGACATATCAAGATAAGTGATAATCATATATTCATTCATTTTCCTTCGGCTTAGTCCCTTATTTATCAGAGGTCGCCACAACAGAATGAGCCACCAGCATATGTTTTACAGAGCAGATGCCCTTCCAGCTGCAACCCAATACTGGGAAGCACCCATACACACTCATACACACACTCATATGCTAGCTAAATCCAATTGACCTATAGCGCATGTGTTTGGACTGTGGGGGAAACCGGAGCACCCGGAGGAAACCCACGCCAACACGGGGAGAACATGCAAACTCCACACAGAAATGCCAACTGACCCAGCCGGGACTCGAACCAGCGACCTTTGCGGCCACAGTGCTAACCACTGAGCCACCATGCCAAAAATGGCCAAAATCCCTCTAAAACCAGGCTCCTGGAATCACACAGATCATTCCTTCAGGATTATATGACAGGGACATAGTAAACAACACAAAGGGATCATAAAAGTTCAGTGTTGTTGAAGATGTCTAGAATAAATGAGCGTTATCTCTGGCTTATTATGATCTGCTTCATTACAGCTGTTGCCATAGCTACCACATTCAGAAATAGCAGTTCAGTGCCGAAGCTAATCGGCTGCACAATCTCTGCATGGAGTCTGGTGTTGTGTATAACTCATCTCACCTGTAATCCAGAAACATTTTGACATTCATTCATTTTCCTTCGGCTTAGTCCCTTTATTCATCAGGGGTCGCCACAGCGGAATGAACCACCAACTATTCCAGCATATGTTTTACACAGCGGATGCCCTTCCCCACGCCAACATGGGGAGAACATGCAAACTCCATACAGAAACGCCAACTGACCCAGCCGGGACTCGAACCAGCGACCTTCTTGCTATGAGGTGACAGTGCTAACCACTGAGCCACCATGCCGCCCATGCATTTTCATTCATTCATTCATTTTCTTGTCGGCTTAGTCCCTCTATTAATCTGGGGTCGCCACAGTGGAATGAACCACCAACTTATCCAGCATATGTTTTACGCAGCGGATGCCCTTCCAGCTGCAACCCATCACTGCGAAACATCCATACACACCCATTCACAATCATACACTATGGACAATTTAGCTTACACAAATTAACCTATACTGCATGTATTTGGACTTGTGGGAGAAACCGGAGAACCCAGAGGAAACCCACGCAAACACTGGGAGAACATGCAAACTCCACACAGAAACGCCAACTGACCCAGCCAGGGCTCGAACCAGCGACCTTCTTGCTGTGAGGTGATTGTGCTACCCACTGCGCCACCGTGCTGCCCCCATGCATTTTGACATTTAGAAATAAAAGTAGTTCAGTTGGACAATGACAATAACACACTTGACACAACACTAAACCCTTTCCAGTGGTTTCCTCTTTCAAATGAAGTGCACTTTCACAGCTGTGACATGTGGCACCCGAGCCCAATATAGAACACTTTGTACACTTGTTTTATTTATATTTTGAAATATTGACTACAGGGCCTTAAACAACATTACGATGAAACATCAATACCCTCTTCCCCTCATCCCAACAGCCCTGGAACATCTTCGTAAAGCTCGGGTCTCGGGATCTCCGCACAATCTCTACAACCTTATTCAGATACATGAGGGGGGCGAGTGGAAGATGGCATTCATCACATCCAATGGTCACTATGAATATCATGTCATGCCATATGGATTAGCTAACGTTCCCTCTGTCTTTCAAGGTTTCATGAATGAGGTGCTTTGGGAGTTCCTGTATCGAACTGTCCTTGTCTACATCGACGACATCCTAATTTACTCCCGAAGCCTGGCCGAACACGTTGCAGAGGTCCTCACCCGGCTCCATGAGTTTCAACTCTACCTCAAAGCAGAGAAATGTTCCTTCCATCAGTCCACTGTGAAGTCCAACTTGATGATCAAGGAGTAAGGATGGACGTAGCAGCCATCAGGTCCTGGCCCCAACCTAATACTCCAAAAGATTCTTAGGGTTTGTTAAGTTCTATCGAAGGTTCATTAAAAGTTACAGTTCCATATCCTGTCATCTTACCAATCTCCTCAGAGGTAAACCCAAGTCACCATCACAGCTTTCCAAACTCTGAAGAATTCCTTCACACATGCTCCTCTCCTGGGACTTTCAGATCCAGAACTGCCTTTCGAAATTGAAGTAGATGCACCACTACAGGAGTAGGAGCTGTGTTATCTCAGCGGCAGGGGGTACCACCCAAACTACCATCCATGTGCCTTTTTATCCCGTAAATTAAGCCCGGCAGAAGTAAACTGTGATATCGGAAATCAAGAACTTTTGGCCATAAAACTCGCCCTGGAAGAATAGAGACATTGGCTGGAGGGGAGTATACACTCCTACCCACAGATCATAATGCAATACCTCACAGAAGATCAACTCCTAAACCCCAGGCAAGCCAGGTGGACCCTGTTTTCCACTAGGTTTAACTTCTCAATTTCCTATGTCCCAGGTCACAAGAATGTCAGAGGGGATGCACTTTCTCGTCTCTATAGATCGGAGGAAAATACCCTGGATACAGAACCTATCATCCGCACTCATCTTATCGTGAGTCCCCTCCAGCCACTACCCAGAATCACCCAGCAGCCCCACCGGGCTGTCCACCGGAACTCCAATGCATCCCCCACAATCAGCAAATTCACCCACTCTGGCACTGGTCACCCAAAGTATATGCACAAAGTATATGCACGAGTGTATACATATGTGTGTGTGTTTGTATATTTACATGTGTGTGTGTGCGTATGTATATGTATATTTGTACGTGTATATATGTGCATGTGTTTGTGTGTGCATGTGTATATATGTGTGTGTGTGTGTGTGTGTGTGTGCGTGTATATGTGTATTTGTATGTTTGTATGTATGTGCATGTGTGTATATATGTGTGTGCGTGTATATGTGTGTATATATGTGCGTGTATATATGTGCTTATGTATGTGTGTGCATGTATATCTGTGTGTTTATGGGTGTGTGCGTGTATATATGTGCGTGTGCGCATATGTGAGTGTTTACAGTATGTCTGTGCATATGTGTGTGTGCGCGCGTGTGTGCGTGCGCATGTAGGCCTATATGCATTTGTGTGTATGTGTGCGTGCGTGTATATGTGTGTGCGTGTATATGTGTGTGCAGTCGCTGAGCTGCAGCAGCGGACGGTCATCTGCTCCTCCAATGGCTCTGTGCGGATGCTGCTCTCCACAGCGCGGGTTGATTATTGATCAGGTTATTGATCAGCTTATTCTCCATCACCATCGCTTGGGTGTTCAGGGATGGAGGACGATCTGCTGTGTGAGTATGACTCCACCTGGGACACGGAGAGCGACGGGGACGAGCTGGAGCACAGCGGCCGCAGCAGGAAAACACGGCCCGCCTTCGTATGTCTATTTATACATCTTTATCTATATATTAGACATATATACGTGCTCTCTCTGTATACACACACATATAAGACCCCCTGCTTCAGTAACGCGCTGCTCAGGGACTCTTTCATCCTACGGAGATGCTGCGGTTAGCCTCAGAGATACATTGGTTTTATTCGCGTTGTGATTCTAATGTTTCTGATTCTTCATATGTGCGTGTTGGACCGTTACAATCTCATCACTTAATGAGCACGAGCGGAAGTGTGTAAATAAACCTCTCCGAAGGAGCCATTTATATACACTTGGCGCACTGTTTTGGCTATTTTAGTGTGTTTTATAGAATAGCATGTTAGCTAGTTATTTAACATAAGCTCCGCTGACCGGAAGTACGTCACTCGGTGATGATTTTCACGTCATCGACTGGAGGTCAGATTGGTTGTTCCTAAACCCAACCGTCACAGTACTGTAAAATATTAATTATTGTTATACAGCGACACAAACAAATTATGCTATATTGATGTGCCTATCCGCAGCTGTATCCTATCTAGACTTTACCCGTCAGATTGGGGATTGGTGCTAGAAGGGATACAGCTGCGGCTGGAATTAAACGCGAACTATTTATATTATTTATTAAATTATCGATTAATTGTATTTTGATTAACATCTACCCCTAAACCCAACCCTCACAGTAATGTAAAAACAGTAAAGATACAAAGTATTGTTCGTAAATTACCCCATAAATTGTATACCCCTACCCCAACCCTAAACCCAACTCTGGGGAACAGTAAAGTAAAAATTATTCATAAAATGTATAAAATTAGCCATTAAATTGTATTTTAGTAACATCTACCCCTACCCCAACCCTCACAGTAATGTTAAAGTATTAATTATTGTTGTACAGTGTCACAAAATTATGCTATATAATTTTTTGCGTATTCGCAGCTGTATCCCTCCTAGTCTTTACCCGTCAGATTGGTGATTGCTGCTAGAAGGGATACAGCTGCGGCTGGAAGTAAACGCGATTTATTTATATTATTTAATAAATGATCGATTAATTGTATTTTTATTAACGTCCACCCCTTACCCAAGCCATCACAGTAATGTAAAAACAGCAATTTTATACCGAGTTTATACCGATTTTATCATATTATTTATTAAATTACCCATTAATTGTATTTTATTAACATCTACTTCTAATCCCAACCCTCACAGTACTGTAAAAACAGTAATTATACAGAGTATTATTCATAATATTTATTAAATTAGCCATTAATGCATGCATTTTATTAACAACTACCCCTACCCCAACCCTCACAGTAATGTTAAAATATGAATTATTGTTGTACACTGTCACAAAAAGTATGATATATTTATGTATCCACAGCTGTATCCCTTCTAGACTTTACCCAGATTTGGGCCTCTGACCAGTTGCATGAAGCAAAAGCTTCCAAACCCAGTGATTTCTCACACCATAATGCGAAATATGTCGATTTCTATGAACAGAACTGTATAGCTGTTAATCGTAATATCCTGTTATTACAGCAAATATGTGCTATAAGGTCATATAAGTGGATTTGATCAACAACGATGATAATTTTAGGTCTATATTTATGAAATATTGAACCAATTGCTGTCGTATGCTTAAGCACATCAACTTAAAAGAGTTTTTGAGCTTTTTTATTTAACGAAAACTAATGAATGAATTAGCGAAATCTAGCAGACGAAAGGTAGCAGACATTTTAAAGGGACAGTTCACCCAAAATGGAAAATTCTGTCATCATTTACTTGCTTCAAACCTTTATAAGTTTCGCCTTTTCTATTGAACACAAAAGAAGATATTTTGAAGAATGCTGAAAACCTGTAACCATTGACTTGCATAGCAGGAAAAACAAATCCTGTTGAAGTCACAAGTTTACAGGGTTTCAGCATTCTTCAAAATATCTTCTTTTGTGTTCAACAGGATAAAGAACCACTTGAGGGAGAGTAAATGGTGAGTAAATGTTCATTTTTAGGTGATCTAAGCCTTGAAGTGTTTTATTGGTCATGACAGAGTAAACTATTGTCAGTATTGTTAATATCTAGGAGAATTATTGAGTGTAAATGTCACAGGAAGATGAGAAAATTACAATTCTAGATTAGCTTTAGGCTTCGTCATGCACTTTAGATGCACTGAACACTGTCTGCAGTCGCTGGTATCAAACTTTCTTTACATTCAAATGATTTACAAGAACTAAACATACTAAACACATGATAAATAAACAATAAGCATGAATCAGCTAATCAATTATGGCTGCTGCTGTTTTAATAAAACACAAAGTATTAAATGAAGTAGTCAAGTGGTAATATAATCAGGGTTCAAGAAGCAAACACTCATGATTAGGTGACATAATTGCCATGTATATTTTCAAACACAACATATTGATCATTTTTCTTCTGCTTAGTCCCTTTATTCATAAGGGGTCGCCATAGCGGAATGAACCACCAACTATTCCAGCATATGTTTTACACAGCGGATGCCCTTCCAGCTGCAACCCAGTACTGAGAAACACCCATACACACTCATTCTCACATACACACACTCATACACTGCGGCCAATTTAGTTCATCAATTCCCCTATAGCACGTGTTTGGACTGTGGGGGAAACCGGAGGACCCGGAGGAAACCCACGCCAACACGGGGAGAACGTGCAAACTCCACATAGAAACGCCAACTGACCCAGCCTGGACTCGAACCAGCAACCTTCTTGCTGTGAGGCCACAGTGCTAAGCACTAAGCCACCATGAAGCCCGAACACAACATATGTAAATCTTAAATCACCACTGATACTGATTTCATCTTAATAATAAAAACAGCACAGCAAGAAATCACATTGAATTTGCACTCATCATGTGCACCAGACACTGTTTTACCACTCCATATCTCTATAAAAACACTGCATCTCTGAGTGTGCCTCTCACAGGTGAGTGGGCTTGACAAACCACCTGTAGAACACTCTTCTCTCCATATTCACTTTACTTAAACTCTGTCTTACAAAGACTCAATAAGGAAATCAATGTTTACCTTGTGAATGTTCCACACAATCATGTTGCACTGCTTGTTTTCTTCAACCTTAAATACCTCTTTATATACACAACATCCTGCACAATATTGTTCTGTTTTACGTAAAGTACTTCTATAGTCTGTCTTAGGTTATGTGTATAGTTAAGTATGTATAGCATATGTATATTTAGATCACCGCTCCGGTATGTTAGTTAAGTATAGGTTTAAAACAGCACTTATGTCCATCCAGTGTTGTGTTCATATTTATGATTATGTTTATTTATGTAGCATCGTGGTCCTGCGAGACAGCATTTAATTCCACTGTATGTCCACACATGTAGCACAATCACAATAAAGCTTGACTTTACTTCAATTTAATTAAACATAAAACTAAATTTAGGTGACACAGTGTTTCTTTGTGGAGTTTGCATGTTCTACCCGTGTTGGTGTGGGTTTCCTCCGGGTGCTCCGGTTTCCCCCACAGTCCAAACACATGCGCTATAGGGGAATTGATTAACTAAATTGGCCGTAGTGTATGAGTGTGTGTGTGAATCAGTGTGTATGGGTGTTTCCCAGTACTGGGTTGCGGCTGGAAGGGCATCCGCTGTGTAAAACATATGCTGGAATAGCTGGCGGTTCATTCCGCTGTGGCGACCCCTAAAGAATAATGGGACTAAGCTGAAGGAAAATGAATGAATGAACTAAACCTATACATTTTGTTAGTTGGGCATGCAGGCGCAAAACGAATCAATCTTTCAATTTTTGCAGTGGTCCAACTCTTCCTCCAGAAACCTCAGAGCGGCTAAGGATATGCAGAACTATAGACACGGATACCCAGTAAGAGTTTGTGTTTTTCCTCCTAAATTGAGATGAAATGTGCAGCTTACATGATGCCGGCGGGATTCTTCTCATCTCGTTACAGAATATCAATGAAGAGGAATGCCCAGAAGAAAGAATGACCAATTTAAAGTTCTACCTAAATGAAATTAAGTCTTCTCCTGATGGTACGTGCTGGCTTTCTTCTCCACTTCCCAAAGTTGAGTTGAGCTGAACTTTTGGTTCTTTTTTCTGGTCATTAGACGTCTCGATTGAGACATTTCACACAGAGTGGAGGACGGATTACAAAAGGCTGGAGAGAGTTCATTCCTACATTCAGTGGTATAAACCGCCTATTTTATCTTCTTTGTTGTTATCTGGCAATAGCTGCGTCCCAAATGACACACTGTACACTTATGTACTTGTACACTTAATCGTGTTGTGTAGAGTTTAATGTCGTCCTAAATGGAGCAGGAATGTTTTGTTTACTAAATGGGAATTCAAACTGTTTCCCAGGCGATGATTAACAGCTGCTAAATTAGTGAAATAAATGACCAAACTGCCAAAGAGCAGCTGTCATGAGCACAACCCCTCATTCACCATCGAGAGTCTGCTTAATCGCTTATCTAAGAGAATTTTACTTTCACTATTCAAAATAAATAAAATGGACCAACCTCAGCACCCAGTAGCTCCTCCCCTTCACCATCAGCCCCTCCCCTTCATCAGTAGCTCCTCCTCTTCATCAGTAGCTCCTCTTCTTCATATGTAGCTCCTCCCCTTCACGAGAATCTCCTTCATCATCAGTAGCTCCTCCCCTTCATATGTAGCTCCTCCCCTTCACGAGAATCTCCTTTATCATCAGTAGCTCCTCCCCTTCATGTGTAGCTCTTCTCCTTCACGAGAATCTCCTCCTCCTTAAACATCAGTAGCTCCTCCCCTTCATATGTAGCTTCTCCTGCTCATCAATATCTCCTTTTCATCAGTATCTCCTTCCCTTCATATGTAGCTCCTTCTCTTTATCCGTAGCTCCTCCCCTTCATATGTAGCTCCTCTTCATCAGTATCTCCTCCTCTTCATCAGTAGTTCCTCCCCTTCATATGTAGCTCCTCCTCTTCATCAATATCTCCTTCTCTTTATTAGTAGCTCCTCCTCTTTATATGTAGCTCCTCCTTCTCATCAATATTTCCTTCTCTTCATCAGTA
>CAIGQW010054382.1:267161-288863 GCA_903798125.1 Danio choprae
TTATTCACACATGAACTCTTGTGACTCATGTTGTTAAAGTTCACCTTCTTCATTAATTAATTCATCATTAATTCATAATAAAGTAATGTTAAGTGGACATATTAATACCTCATTATTCATGTACTGTTACTGTAGTGTTACCAGTCTTAATTAGAAACACCAGTTTGTAGCACAGTTATGCTATTTAATGCACTTTGTTACTCTTCTAGCTATTAGTGCCTACTGAATGAGCAGTCGGTGCAGTCACAGAAAATTACTTTCATTCGTACTGAATGTGATTGAGCAAATAATTCACTCTATGTTAATGTCCATGTTTATTGAGGAGACATCCCACAGAAATAAACGAATCATTTTGTGTCAAGATTAAATGTGACTAGTCAATTTCGCCGCTAGATGCACTAGATGCATCTGGCCAGGATCACTTAAAATTAGGGCTGCACAATATATCGTTTTAGTTTAGTTTCGATATCGCAATGCGCGAATATGCAATAGTCCCATCCCAGGATCTGCAATGCCGGCAGCTAGCTCTCTGCAACTCTCACATGGTCGCCCACTGAAGCTAAGCAGGGCTGCGCCCGCGCAGTACCTGGATGGGAGATTACAAGGTTGCTGCCGGAAGTGTTGTTAGTGAGGCCAGCAGGGGGTGTTTAACCTGCCGTATGTGTGGATCCTAACGCCCCAGTATAGTGAAGGGGACTCTATACTGACTTTTGGATGAGACGTTAAACCGAGATCCTGACTCTCTGGCCGTTAAAAATCCCAGGATGTTCTTCGAAAAAGAGTAAGGGTTTAACCCCGGCATCCTGGCCAAATTTGCCCACTGGCCCCTGTCCATCATGGCCTCCTAACCATCCGCATATGATAATTGGCTTCATCACTTTGTCTCCTCTCCACCAAGTTGATGTGCGGTCTGGCACAATATGGCTGCCGTTGCGTCGTCCAGGTGGATGCTGAACACTGGTGGTGGATGAGGAGATTCCCCTCAATGTGTAAAGCGCTTTGAGTGTCCAGAAAAGCGCTATATAAATGTAAGGAATTATTATTATTATTATTATTATTATTATTATTATTATTATTAATATTGAGTTGTGATTATAAGCGAATTTAAACCAAAAAAGTTCTAAAGTTGAGTGATTTAGCAAAGATTAAACTGTATTTAATCATTTATACAATGAAGACAATGCAATGTTACTTGATTAATGTTGAATTTATTATTATATATATTTTTAATCTTTGTTTTTTGTTCATCTTTGCTTGCAAATTGTTTATTAAGTTTTATGCAAACGTATGAATTCTTTACAAGTAGAGTTGTTTAGGTCATCTATTGTGAAATGATATTCATATCGCAATGTATGTCGCAGAAAAACAAAATATCGCCATGTCAGTTTTCCCATTATCGAGCAGCCCTACCTAAAAGGTCTCTCTGCAATCGTCATTAACTGCATGTGTTTTTGCATTTCTTTTATTATTCTCTTTAGGCCACGCTACACTGGTTGGTCATGTGCATACGCAAACATTGACCAGTGCATCTCAATCTATCAGAGAGAGAGCAGCAGCTTTTACCCGTCAGCGTGCACACACGGCTTCTCAATAGCATAAAAGTAATGTAAAATAGTGTATTTATTCATTTATTTATTTATTTATTTATTTGTTTATTTTATTCAATAATAGTTTATTCATTCTAATAAACTATATAAAACTATATTATTCATAATAATTGACTTTGTTAGTTTAATAATAATTAAGTTTCTGATCAAACAATCTGCAGTTGGACCCTGCGACTAGCATTGATATTTGGGTAACACTTCAGAATAATGGTCCATTAGTTCATGTATTTACTAACATTATCTTGTAAAGCATTTATAGTTTAACATTAACTAATGCATTATTAAAATCCAAAGTTGTGCTTGTGAACATTAGTTAATGCAAAGTGAGCTAACATGAACTATTTAACTTAAATAACATTAGCTAATGTTAACAAAGATGAATGAATACATAAATCATAATAAATGTATTACTAAATGTATTACGTCATAAATGTGTTACTAATTGTTTGTTCATGTTAGTAAATACATTAACTAATATTACCTAATGGATCATTTTAAGTGCATGCATGCGAATGAATTGAAAAGGAAGAGACAATTCCAGAAGTAAATCATGAATACATTTGAAGTCAGAATTATTGGCCCTCCTGAATTATTGGCCCTCCTGAATTATTAGCCCTCCTGAATTATTAGCCCTCCTGAATTATTAGCCATCCTGAATTATTAGCCCTCCTGAACTATTAGCCCCCTGTATAATTTATCCCCAATTTCTCTTTAACAGAGAGAAGATTTTGTCAACACATTTCTAAACACAATAGTATAGTAGTAATATAATAATAATAACTAATTTCTAATCATTGACTTCTTTGCTCTTTGCCATGATGACAGCACATAATATTAGACTAGATATTTACTAGTGCTCAGCTTAAAGTGACATTTAAAGGCTTCACTAGGGTAATTAGGTTAAAGTTAGGGTAATTAGGCAAGTCATTGTATAACAGTGGTTTGTTCTGGAGACAATCCAACACTAATATCGCTGAAGGGGGCGAATAATATTGACCTTAAAATGGCTTTAAAACAATGAAGAACTGCTTTTATTCTAGCCGAAATAAAACAAATAAGACTTTCTCCAGAAGAACAAATATTATAGGAAATACTGTGAGAAATCCCTGAATCTGTTTAACATCATTTGGGTATTAGTATTTAGAAAGTAATTGATGAATGATGAATTAGTTTAGTTCAGCAACGGAAACCACGTTTAGTTAGAGGCATTTTGAATGAGTCTGCATGGTGTTTTACTCACAGTCGTGTGGGATCTGAATGTATGCATGGGTTTGTGCCGCACTGAGGAAGAGGAGCAGCAGATAAAGATGTGCGCGCTTCTGTCCTCTTCTGCCTGCAGGCTGATTCTGCACTGGAGGCATTCTGGAGCAAACATGAAAACAGCCCCGACTCCAGACACACACACACACACACAGACTGAAGGACGTCTGGGGGACAGGCTCGCGTCTGGATCAATCCTGCACCACAGAAGAGAAGGAAAGGCAAGGTGATTTATATAGCACAATTCATACACAATGGTAATTCAAAGTGCTTTACATAAACATAAAATGCAAGTGCAACCTCAAGAAAAAGTTGGGACAGTATGGAAAACGCAAATAAAAAAAGAAAGTGGTGGTTTATAAATTGACTTTGACCTGTATTTCACTGCAGACAATACAACAAACATTATTAATGTGTTCCTCATGATGTTTATTTCTTTAAATAAACACGTACTCCAATTTTGGTTCTTGCAACACATTTCAAGAAAAGTTATAACAGTAAAGCGTTTCCCACTCTGTAATGTTGCCGTTCCTGTTCACAACACTTAAAAGACATTTAGGGACTGAAGACAGCAAGTGATGAAGTGTTTCAGGTGTCATTTTGTCCCATTCTTCCTGCGAACAAGTCTTAAGGTGGGCAACAGTACGGGGTCTTTATTGTTGCTTTTTCCGCTTCAAAATGCACCACACATTCTCTATTGGAGACAGGTCAGGACTGCAGGCAGGCCAGTCAAGTACCTGTATCCTCTTCCTCCGCAGGACTTTGTAATGTGTGCTGAATGTGGTTCTGCATTGTCTTGTTGAAATATGCATGGGCGTCCCTGGAGAAGAAGGCAGCATATTGTGCTCCAAAATCTCTGTCTTTTTCAGCAGTAATGGTGCATCACAGAAGTGCAAGTTACCTTTGCCAAGGCCACTGACACAACCGCATACCATGACAGACCCTGGCTTTTGTACTTGTTGCTGGTAACAGTCTGTATGATCCTTTTCTTCTTTGGTCCAGAGCACACGGCGTCCATTTCTCCCAAAACATACCTGAAATACTGATTCATCTGACCACAGTACACGTTTCCACTGTGTGATGTCTCAGAGCCCAGAGAGGTTGACGGCACTTCTGGACACTGTTAACATATCCAAATGTCTTCCTCTCTTTCTCTGAGGAACATTGTCTTGAAACATTTCAATCATTTTCTCACATATTTGTTGGCAAGCTGGTGATCCTCGGCCCATCTTTGCTCCTAAAGGACTAGACCTTTCCTGATGCTGCTTTTGTACCAAATCATAACTACAATCACATCACATCCTTATTTCACCAGTTTACCTGATTACAGCCCAAAACTGCTCCTGTCACAACTTGTTGTGTTGCTAGAACCAAAATTGGAATACATGTTTATGTAAAAAAATAAAATAAAAGCAAACAATAATAATCATGAGGAACACATTAATAATGTTTGTTGTATTGTCTGCAATGAAATACACGTCAAAGTCAATTTAGAAATCACTACTTTCTTTCTTTATTTGCGTTTTCCATACTGTCCCAACCTTTTCTGATTTGGGCTTGTAGATACAGTTTCATCATATATGAGTATAATGTGACGATCACGTCATTGCTGACGCTATCACTACCTATGTTTCCATTCACCTCTTAATATGCATACTTAATATGCATACAAATCTGCTTAAAAACTAATGCACACAACTGAATAATCTTTTTCTTCAATAATAAGGCATTACTGAATAAATTGCAGCATGTGCATCAAAAACATTGTTTTAAGAGATCATGTGTTGATAAAAATGGTATCTTTGAAAATTTTTAAATGTAATAAATGGCAAAGAAGTGATGACAATGTAGACTGTGTCAAAGCAGCTTAGCATAGAAGTTCTAGTAGACTGAAACGTGTCAGTACAGTTTTCAGAGCTGAACTTCAGTTTAGTTCAGTTCAGTGTGGTTTAATGTTCACTGCTGAAAGTCCAAACACTGAAGAGCAAATCCATCCATATGCAGCTCCACAAGCCCCGAACCAAGCAATCCAGTGGTGACAGTGGAGGAAAAAACTTCACCAATTGACCAAAGTGAAGGAAATAAACATTGAGAGATACCATCACTAACCAATAGCAGTTCAGAGGTGTTTGGGAGCCAAAACCAAACTCCCCTAAAAGGTTTACATTGGTGAGATGTTTTCAGATGATTCAGATTTTCTTCAAAATCTAATTTGCATATTTGAATATAAACACAACTACTGCTAATGTTTGATGATGGTGATCAACAACGAAAAATCAGAGAAAAGTAGATCAAAGATATGGGCCTTACCTATTTTTTTCAGGTAACGGAAACTAAAGGCAACGTTTCGATGTCGGTCTCCAGGAACCCAGCTGAGGTTGACGGAGGTTTCTCCAGCCGTCATGTTGATTACAGATGGAGGTTCTGCAGAGGAACATGTGGAGGAGACACATGTACAGTTAAAGTCAGAATTATGAGCTCCTCCGTATATTTTTTTCCTCAATTTCTGTTTAACGGAGAGAGAAGATTTTTCTCAACACATTTCTAAACATAACAGTTTTAATAACTCATTTCTAATAACTGATGTCTTTTCTCTTTGCCATGATGATAGCACATAATATTAGACTAGATATTTACTAGTGTTCAGCTTAAAGTGACATTTAAAGGCTTCACTAGGGTAATTAGTGTAAAGTTAGGGTAATTAGGCAAGTCATTGTATAACAGTGGTTTGTTCTGGAGACAATCTAACACTAATATTGCTGAAGAGGGCGAATAACATTGACCTTAAAATGGCTTTAAAACAATGAAGAACTGCTTTTATTCTAGCTGAAATAAAACAAATAAGACTTTCTCCAGAAGAACAAATATTATAGGAAATACTGTGAGAAATCCCTGAATCTGTTCAACATCATCTGGGAGATATTAGAAAAAAAATTCACAGGAGGGGAATAATTTCGACTGTATATCTGCTTTTGCTGTCAGACTAATGGGAAATGTGCAGTGTACCTCCATCCAGCAGGGTGGTGCCGCTCTGTGTGGCTGTGGCCCCGTCGCCGGCACTGTTTCGGGCACTGAGGTGGAACGTGTATCGGCTCTCCGGATTCAGACCCTTCAGTGTGAACTCCGTCACCGCCGGTAGATCGATGGACTCCACCTGCTGTGGGCTCGCACTGCCAAACACCACTAAACACACAACAGGGTATATGCAGAAGGACGTTTAATTTTCAGTAATCCAGTTAAAGCACTTCTGGTGAACTGTATGCCATTACAAAATCACTGTGTTTAAAGTCTGCATGAACCGGAAGCTACGACTAGTTTTTGTTCTTCGTATTATGACGCGGAATATTATTATCATCTCGTTTTACACTTGAACAACTAAATGAATGCTTAAGTCTATTTAACTGATTGTATTTTAATTACATTACAACATCAATGCTTAAAAAAGGAAGTGTATAAAATTGAAAAAAGTCACATTAACTGTTCACCGGAAGTTTGTTGGTAGTTGATAAACACTAGCTGTGCATTCACTGTGTTATTCAGCGGTTGTTATCTGGGAAAACAGACCTTATACTGTTGCGACTGACCAATTGTCAGTGTTGTCCGCGTCATCCTTTGTTTATGTCATGTGCTTTCTTTGTCCTTCTCCCGCCACCGTCATTGTTCATCTGTTTCACCTGTACTCATCCCTCTTGTGTCATTAACGTAATCATCCCTTCATCTATTTATACCCTTTCGTCTGTGTCCTTCGTTGTCTGGTATTTTGCTTCGTTTGGTTCGTGTGGTCCTGTGTCTGCCTGTCTCTCCGTATCCTGTGTATGTTCCCCGTAAGTTTGAATAAACCCGTTTTTGTATTTATATCCCGTCTCCCTCTCGTCATGTCCTCCTCCGTAACCCAGATGTTACATAATACCGGACCTAAAGTTAGCGGCGTGTTTTCCCCCAATTTTCTTTTTATAGTCTGTTTTTCCCTCAGTGTTTTATTTTTCTCCCTCCGTGTTCCCTTTAAATCCATCCGCCCTTCCGTTTCCCGTCACCACCTGCTGGAGCAGGGGGAAAGCAACCCTGAGGACCATATCCGAGCGACTGAGAACAGCTTTCCGGGCGACGTGCTCTGCGCGCCCATCATCTGTGACAGAGCACGATCGCCCGAAGATGGTCCTCAGGGCAACACCGCCGCAAAGATGGAGTGGACACTGGCGAGTAAAGTTTTTCCACTCACCGCCTTCCTGGAGGATCTCGTCAGTGCCACTCCCGACCCAGTGACCAGCCAAACTACATCGTCCACCTGCAGGGAGCGCTTGCCAGAGCCCACCGCAGATGGAGAGCCACTCCCGGCCAATGAGCCATCGCCCTCTAGAGCGACAGAGCGGAATTGCGCCAAGATGGAGGAGCTCAAAGTCCCGTCTGACCAGGTGTGTGTGCCGGCAACACCGCCCAGAGTGGGAGTCCTGGCGGCTACCCGCGGAATCAGCGAGAGTCCCGCCCACCCCCCCTATGCAGATGGACACCGACTGGACACTGGGAAGCTACTCATTGGCTTCTGGGGCTTCATTTTTAATCACCCGCTGTTTTTAGACAGCATCTACCTGCCGCTGTTTCCAGACAGCAAACAACTGTTTCTACACAGTTTTTTAATCTTCTCTCTAGAAAAAAGCCACAGCTCCAGGGTCATGAGTAGCTTCCCACGGTCCCCCAGAACTGCAGCCAGTCATCCAGCTCCAGCACTGCTGCAGTCAGCCAGCCCCCCAGCTCTCGCTCCAGCTCCGGAAATGGAGCTCAGTTGTGGATACTGCCTGTCTGCGTCACCCTCTGGAGGGTGTCGCCCAGCGTCAGCTCCTACAGCCTCCGAGCTGCGGACTCCACCTCGGCCCTTTGACCCTAGGGCTCCGCGTTGGCTCACTCCTCCCTCGTCTTCGTCGTGGGCCGTCCGCCCACCAGCTCCGCCAGGCTCCCTCGTCCCTCCGGCTCCACCTTGGTCAGTCGTCGCCCTTCCTACGCCTCTGGACTCCACTCATGCGGCTGCACCTCATCGCACCGTCCCACCGGCTGCGTTGAGCTCCTCCATCCCTCCGGCTGCGCCTTGGTCCTCTGTCGCTCTGGCTACACCGCGGGCTTCTGGAACCCCGCCGTCGCCTTGCTCGGGTGAGCCGCCTGCTTCGCCCGGCCCTCAGAAGCCTTGGCGTCACCTTCACCCTTCGGCTCTCCGTCCCTTCCTTGGGCTCCACCGCCATCAGCGGCGTCTCCCTCGGTCGGCCCCCTGGAGTCAGCAGCCACTCCTCCTCCATGGTCCCGCCCTTCCTCGACTCCGCCCGGGGCCGTCCTTCTGGCTGTGTCCTGGGTCCTCCTGCTCCAGTTCCCTTCCTGTCTCCCCCTTGGACTCCTCCCTTGTACCCTCCCCTTCTACCATCCTCCTTTTTGTTTCCTGTTGAAGGCGCGGGGACCGCGCCTTCAAAACGGGGGGTTACTGTCAGTGTTGTCCGCGTCATCCTTTGTTTATGTCATGTGCTTTCTTTGTCCTTCTCCCGCCACTGTCATTGTTCATCTGTTTCACCTGTACTCATCCCTCTTGTGTCATTAACGTAATCATCCCTTCATCTATTTATACCCTTTCGTCTGTGTCCTTCGTTGTCTGGTATTTTGCTTCGTTTGGTTCGTGTGGTCCTGTGTCTGCCTGTCTCTCCGTATCCTGTGTATGTTCCCCGTAAGTTTGAATAAACCCGTTTTTGTATTTATATCCCGTCTCCCTCTCGTCATGTCCTCCTCCGTAACCCAGATGTTACACCAATCAGAATCCAGTTTTGTAGTCTGCCATGTAATAATTCATATTAATCTCTCAAAGAGGTTACTGTCATGTCAACGTTCGTAGGGTAACCACTATAGTGAAGAATAAAGCCTGTGGTTTGGCTAAAGATGACCTGCATGACTGTATCTGCTCCACCATCCACAACTAAATCAACACAAGTGTATAAAAATACTTTGATAGCTAAGCCACTTAAGCAAAGACCTGAGTTAAAGAGAAAAGCTAAAACACTCCACTAACAATTGACTAACAAATGACATTGATCTGTTTTATTTGAGAGGTTTAGTGAAGGCGGGACTTTTTAACCCAAACGGTGTATACAGAATTATAGACAACCGGAGGGTTAAGATAATCCTGCAGCTGCAGTGTACGTGTGTTGTGCTGTGTGTGTGTGTGTCCTCACCCTCCTGGTACTGCAGCAGGTATCCTCTGATCTCTCCATTGGGTTTGTGTGGTGTTTCCCACCGCAGGGTGATCTCGCTCTCAGACGGGCTGTCGAAGGGCAGGAATAACACTGGTCCAGGTGCTGGATTCAGGAAAGCAGGAGTTCAGATCATCACACACACACTGATTTATACACTCACAGATGTTTATCAAGCTTAGAGAAGAGCTCTTACCGCCCTCCGGAGTGCTGAAGCTGCTCTCCTTTGAATGTGGACTTTCACCTTTGCTGTTGAACGCAGTGATGGTCAGAGCATAGTCTGAGTAAAACTGCAGGTCACTCACGATCTGCTCTGCCGCATCTGCAGGGACCTCTATCACTGTGGGGTTATCCGCCGCTGGAGATCGCCTGGCCCGCAGTCTCCCACTGGGACCCTTCATCCTCAAATGGATCTGAAAAGACAAAGAAGCCAACTATATGGTATATGCACAACTAGTGTTTTATCCTCCACCAATAAACCTCTGGTGAAAGGTTAATGTGACTATTTTTGATTTCATATGGTTCCTTTTAAAGCATCGATGTTGTAATGTAATTAAAATATAATCAGTTAAATAGATTTCAGCATTCTATTAGTTTTAAAACGAGATGAAAGACAGTTTAAACACAAGCGCCGTCAGGAGAGTGCAGAAACTCCATTGAAAATAGTGTGGTAAAATAATTTTCATATTTTAAAGACATGGCGGGTAACAATGGAATTTAATCCAGTGCTTCTTGCACATTCTGAGACCCCTCAGCAGGCACAGGATGTCAACATGACGTCAACATGTTGTACCCCAACATCGTGGGGACGCTGCAGTTTGTTTGGAAATGAAAATCGGGTTGACACCAGAACCCAACATCAGGTCGATGTCAGTGTCCAACGTCCAACCTAAAATCAACCAAATATCAACATCTAATGATGTTATACGTTACCACTATGACGTCTATCAGATGTTGGATATTGGTTGCCACACCTGCTGAATAAATGTCAATATGACATTGGTTTAATATGTTGGCTCAACGTTGGACTTTGGTCACTTTCCAACACAACCTGAAATCAACCAAATATCAACGTCTAATGATGTTATATGACATTGTGTGGATGTTACCACTGTGACGTCTATCAGATGTTGGATTTTGGTGGCCATACCTGACGAAGAAATATCAGTATTTGACGTCAATATGACGTTGGTTTAAGATGTTGGCTCGATGTTGGATTTTCGTCACTTTCCAACACAACCTAAAATCAACCAAATATCAACACCATTTGACGTCGTTATTGGACCTCAAAATGAGGTTGTCCTTAGACGCTGACTAGACATTTGGAAATTTCATTCCTGTATTCAGCTTTCAGATGATCTCCATAAATAGACACTTATGACTGTTTTTGTGGTCCATGGTCACAAGTGCAGATTGTGAGCTATGTCTTAAAGATTCTGTACCTTGTAACCCAGTAGTTTCCCCCGGACAGACTCCGGCCTGACTGGACTCCATTTCACCACCACAGAAGTTTTGTGCAGTTCAGTGACAGACACCGCTGATGGAGCCTCCAGAGGAACTGTAAGAGTTCAAGAGCAATTACTCCTAAAACTCCTAAAACACTTATGTTAAGGATACACAGGACAGCTTTTTGAGCAATGTTGCTGGGGAATAATGCCATAAATGGGAGACACAGGGTAACTAATTAGGACAAAGGGTTACAGATACTATATCACAAGACTGCAAAGACACGTTTAATGGTCATCAGTATCTCTTAAATTCTTGAAAGATTTTAATATTTAGATTTTTTATAACAAAGTAGCCATGTGTATCATCAGCATCAGAATATGTGATGCACAGCAGTTTTCATGATCAACTAAAGTAGATGTTAGAGTACGTACAGTCTTCCCCGGAGTAGCCGATCACTGTGAGCGGTTCTGGTGCTGCACCAAGATCATTGACTGCCTGAACTTTAATCTCGAAGGAGACGAAGGTTCCAGTGTCATTGACCATAAGCGGAGGATTGGAGACGCTGCTCTCTGTCCAGTGTGCACCGCTGTCTGCTGCTCGACGCCAGAACACCCTGTACTGGAACCCTGGCCCATTAAACTGACGCTGATCCAGCTCCTATATTGCAGAAATGAAAGAGATTATGTGGAAGATCGTGACTCTTTAATAGGAGTTTCTCTTTAAGGGAGGATTAAAGAGCACTGATAATCACCTGCCATGAGATGACCATACTCTTTGGGTCAGTGGACACAGTCATCACATGCTCTGGGTTCGTGTCCGGTTCTGTGCACAACAGAGAATGTTAATAAGTAAAACAAAAATACTTAGAAATGGAAGGATTTTCTCTTCTTAATAGACCTGGTCGGCATATCCTGTCACTACTGTTGGTGCCGTAGGGGAAAACAAGTCATTGAAATGAATGAAAGATGACCATGTTCTGCGCTTCATCTTTAGTTTTTGCTTGATTTAATATATGTGTAAGGTTTTTTTGGGGCGACACAGCGGCGAAGTGGGTAGCACTGTCACCCCATGGCAAGAAGGTCACTGGTTCGAGCCCTGGCTGGGTCAGTTGGAGTTTCTGTGTGGAGTTTGCATGTTCTCCCCGTGTTGGTGTGGGTTTCCTCCGGGTGCTCCGGTTTCCCCCACAAGTCCAAACACATGGGCAATAGGGGAATTGGGTAAGCTAAATTATCCGTAGTGTATGTGTGTATGTCCTGGTCCACCTCGTGAAAATGAGATGGTACAAAACACCAACATGGTGGGGCTAAATATTAACTTCGATATAAACGGCCCTGGGAGTAAGCAAGCAAGTAAGTAAGGTTTTTTTTTACCTATAAGTTTAAAAATCCCATAAATTAAATTGTATATTCTGCCAAATAGGCAGAAAAAGTTGTGAAATCCGTCTTACTGGCGGCTGGAGTGCTGTAGGAGAGCGAGGGCCCGCTGGGAGCACTGTTTCCTATGCCGTTCACTGCCCGGATCTGGAAGTGGTATTTGCTGTAGGGCTGCAGGTGGATCTCCAGCTGTCGGATGTCCTGAGAAACACTTCTGTATTTCTGCCATTGACCCTCTTCTGGAGTCTCCCCCTCGTTCATCTCAATCACATACTCTGCAGGACAACAGAAATAAGGCGTTTTAAAGTACACATGAAATCCAAACTAACCATATTGATTTCGTCAGCTCACATTGCTAGTTGTCTGGTGAACAATTCATCTGTGCATGTCATTAACAAGAAAACAATAGTCTGCCATTTTAATCTTTAATTAAAATCTGAAAATGCACTTCCTGTTTGTTTTGAGGTAAACTCTTAGATTAGGTCTGTCTGAGGTATTGGGTGGGGCTAACATACTTAACCACACCCCTCCAACTGTCATCGCTATGACAACAAACAGAAATGGTGAGCAGGAGGAGTCTGTTAGGTTGTAATAACTCTCCCCAAACCCTTTTCCCCATCTTTCTAAATGAAACGCCTACTTTACTACATCCAATCAGCTCGCAGTAGGAAAAACAAGCCACGCCCACTGTTTTCCTGCTACAGCCAAACCCTAGTGATCGTAGCAGAAAGTGGGGGCTCCTCCGGGATTTGAACCCAGGACCTCTTGCACCCCAAGCCAGAATCACACCCCTAGACGAGTCTTTTTCTTTCAAAGGAGACCTATAACGCAAAAAAAGTGTCAGATGTCCCAAGAGTGTATAGTGAAAATTTAGCTCAATATACCACACAAATAATGTTTTATAACTCTCTGGCTTTGATCCTAATTGTGGCATTTTGGTGACAGATGTAAAACAGCAGTGTGTGTGTTGTCAGTGCTGGTCAAGTGTGCATGTTGTGGTTGGTCAGTGTGTGCTTCATGCTTCTGTCAGTCTATGGAGACTCCTGTCGCTGTTCATCTAAAACTCCACATTTATAATCCTCTTAGTCTTAGCTGACATTATCTTCAGCAGCTCAAACACTCGTATGGCTAATGGACAGACGACTGCTTTTCACTCAGGGCTGCTGTTTATGCTAATGAGGGAGAGATGGGCACTAGTGGGCGGGGCTTTCCCCCTCTGATGACATGTACAAAAGGAGAATGTCAATTAAAGTGTTTCTGCATCAAGTCTGATTATAACAAATACAATTCATTCATGTTTACCATTAGAGGCTGGAGATATTCACACACAACTGTGCTTAAACCCTTTATAAAAGTGATTTTTGCATAATAGGTGCCCTTTAAATAAAGATAAATGGACAGATTCCAGACTCTCAGCACATTATAAAGCCATCGCTACTCAGAACCCCTTGGTTGAGGACCAACAGGCAGTGTGTGCCTGAAAAACCGCACACACCATCATCATCATCCCCAAATACATTAAAAGAGGACAGCGGTGCAGTTACCAGTGACAGGACTGTTGTTTTCGGCGCTCTGCATCCAGGAGATGGTCACACTACGCTCCATCTTTTCAGACAGCTCCAGAGATTGAGGAGGATCAGGTTTATCTGTGGAGCGTTCGACACATTAACATCTTTAAGAAACGTGTTTGCTTAGATATATGTGGTGTTGACAGACTTACCCTGAACAGTGATGTATCCGCTAGCGGTGTCTGAGTCCAGTGTAGTGCTGACCTCACAGCTGTAGATGCCCATATCCTCCATCTGAACACCCCGGACCTTCAGAGAGCCTTCGACTTCATGGTATCTGCAACCAAACCAGCATATGCCAGGTGAGTGGGTTTGACAAACCACCTGTAGAAACACTCTTCTCTCCAAATGCACCGGACACTTTCTTAATCACTCCATATCTCTAGAAAAACATTGTGCATTTCTTTGGTTTTGCTATACCTGATATTAACATGTATTTATAAGATTGTTTTGACCAATTAGTGGCGATAAAAAGATGATAATCTAGACTCTAAAGTACAGTACAGCATAAAGAGATGAAGTAGTTGGTTTACTTGTCATTGCTTGTAGATGCTGTGATCTTGTGTCCATCCTTTTTCCACTGAACCGTGGGAGATTTTAAGTTGTGGTCCACTGTATATTTGCATTGTAAAACCGCATCACTTCCACGTATAACTTGGAGATTCTGGGGAGGTCCGACAATCTTAGTTTTGTCTGCAGACAACACCATGAAAAGATAATCAATGATCAATGCACGTCCATATCAGAGACAGCATGTGGGTCAGGGATTGATCTTGCGGTAATGGTGTGTAGGCGTGTGCTTCCCTTATTATCCCTTCATTTTTAAATGTGTAATGTATTGCATTAATATTTAATTTGATTCCACTTGATAGACACCTCTGATGGCTTGATGGCTTTACAAATGCAGGTTTGGAAAGCCTTTTATTTTGTTTTAAAGCCTTATCTTGGGTCTTGAGAACTCCCCTGCTTATTTATGTAAGCAGGGTAAATTAGGAATTGCTATGGAGAGATATATTCCTGACTAAGAGCTCATCTATGATGCCAATTTGGTTTGGTCAATTCACCTATGTCGCATGTCTTTGGACGGACGGTGGAAGGAAACTGGGGAACTCGAGGGAAACCCACGCGAGCACAAGGAGAACATGTACACTCTGCACAGAAACATCGACTGGCCTTTTAAGGACTTGAACCAGTGACATTCTTGATGTGAGGCAGCAGTGCTAACCACTGGGCCACTGTGCCGCCCTATTTAGGAAAATGTAGGAGGAGTAGGGGTGGAAGGGGGGATTCTTCAAGACAAAGATAACTGAGGTAAGAAACTCTGGTTTCTTACTCTGGTGACTTAGAAAAATAATCTGCTTGGTGAATCCCGTGTTAGCTAATGCGGGACCAGCCGTAGTCAATCATAAGCACGTGATCCTCTTGAAATTAGTTTATGAATAAACCACACTTATTGGTTATTAATGGATTATAGTATTTTATTGGTAATTAATTTTAAATTGGACAGTCTGTTTGTTGGGTGAATGTGGCTAGTTTTGCTCTGGCATGGGACAGTGTAATGGACACTTACTCAGGACCTCCAGCTCCGCACTGATGCTCTTGTTGGTTTCGCTCACTGAACATGTGTATCTGTTGCTGTCTTCTTCACTCACGTTACTGATCTTAAGACTTCCGTTGGTCATCTGAGATATTTTAGCATTAGACAGAGCTGGAATAGAGTCTAAAATCTCCCTGCAAACAATCAATTCCATTGGATTATACATACAGGACAACAAAACATCCATTCACGTTGCTCTAGTCTACGCAATTAAGCTTTACTCTTCTCAGATCCCATTTCCCCAACATAAACCATGGTTCTACATCCAATGCAGGCACTTTACTCTACAGCATAAATTTAAGAAGATGCATTATGAACAATTACATTTTTAAAAAGCTGAAAGTGCACTACATTACTTTCTTTATTAGTTCTACAGTATTGAGTAGTAGGTGTGTGCAGAAAATGTATGATGACAATGCAAAACAGTGCATGCTCACCAGTGGACTTTGGGTAGCGGCGACCCGAACGTTCTGCAGTCCAACATCACAGTCTGTCCTACTGTGGCCTGATAGAGACGCTCATCCGGCGTCAAGATCTGAGCTGGCAGTTCTGCGATACAATACTTTATTGTCAGACTTAGATCTGAAAATGTTCTTGCATAACAGCATGTTAAATAATCCTTATAATATAATTACTGTCTTAAATGTAATACAAAATTGTCTTCTATTGACTGAGTTAGGAAGTCAAAATGTTTTAACCCAGGCTCATTGGAGATACGTTCCCAGGGCTACAAATTTGAGAACCCAGAAATACGTACCATGGTATATGTATTCTTGCAGTTTTTACACAAATCCACTAGAGGGTGCTGTGTCATTTTTTTGACAATCTCAAATATGTTACTGGGGCATGTTTTCTCATATGTGCCAATTCTCGTAAATCCACCAGAGGGCATTGTGTGCATTTGTGTGAATATTAACATCCTTCTTGTGCGTGTCCGTGAGAGAAGCCGGTTGACTTGTGTATAATATATCAGCTTGATATGAACTGACCCACACACACCCTTCCCTAAACACAACCCAGAGCAAACCAGAAGAGAAAAATGGTTGTGGCACACTTCCTTTTTTTTGGGAGGGTTTAATTTTATTTGGTTACTGGAAGCATTCTTCGCTGGTCTTGAACCCAAGTCAACTCCGCTCCGCATTTCAGGTCCAACCCCATACATGGAAAACTGCAAGCAAACTGGTCACGCTAGAAAAGCAGTCCATGCGTTGTCGGCGGCCAAAAGTTGTCGGCGGCTTCATACTGTGCCATAGCTTTCGTTTTACACATGAAACTCAGCCATATGTAGCCCGGGTACATATTTTGCGGTCATCAAATATGTAGCCCTGGACACATATTCCCAATGAGTCTGTGTTGAAGTATGGACTCTTTCTGAGGTGACATCATTTCAACTCTTTCACTGTTTAAATAATGTGTGGTTTACACTATTAATGCTCACCAACAACATGGACGTGTGTGTTGATCAGGATGCTTCCGTGTTTGTTGCTGGCCTCGCACTGATACACTGCAGTATCGCTGAACTCCACATTGGATAGGATCAGTTTCCCAGAACTCACACGCCGCCTCGGGTCCGCATCTGTGCCTACAGCACACACACACACACACACACACACACACACACACACACACACACACCGACAAAAACATTAGACTTTACATGCTCTCCACATTAAAGGTGTAGGTGTAACGCTAGGTTTGCAGAGGATGACATGACGACACTTAACACGAGGTATATAACAAAACGGGTTTATTAAACACTTATGGGGAACAGATACTGGAAGCGGGAAGACAGGACGAGACAACCACACGACTCAGACGAACCAAAATACCGGACAACGAAAGACACAGACAAAAGGGTATAAATAGATAGGGGCTGATTAGACTAATGACACAAGAGGGATGAGTACAGGTGGAACAGATGAACAATGACGGTGGCGGGAGATAGACAAAGAAAGCACATGACAATAACAAAAGACACGTGGACGAACACTGACAGTAGGTAGGGCCAGACAGAATCTATGGACATTATTTGCTATTTCTGCATAGAATTTTGTGGATTTATTCGGAATGAATTATTATTATGTATATCTATATACAAACAATGTTGTGTGTGAAAACATTACAGAAAGTAATTTTAAAAAAATCATCTGTTGTGGATGTCATCTAAAGGAGTCATTATAAAAGTCTTGTGTCTTAAATAACGTGGTTCAGATTGTGGATCTGCCACAGAATTGGGTAAACTCTTGTCACTACATTGTTCATTTCCAGAATGATGCATCGTGCTACAGTAGTTCAGCTGTGGGTTACGTTGCTGTTTGGGAAACACACCCCTGATTAGTAAGAGAAGTGATCAGATTAGTGATTGTGAATGCAGACGCAGAGTTTTAGATGTTGACCTGAAACAGGAACTCCATTGATGCTCCATGTGATATTCGGGGCAGGAATACCATCGGCCTGACAGTCCAGTCTGACCGTCTCTCCTGGGGCATACAGATGCTCTTCAGGCCTCCGGGTCCAGTAAGGAGCAGCTGTAAACAACACAAACAGCTGAAACTGTATATATACATATACAACAGTTCTGTCTGGTTCTCGAATCTGATAGCGGTGAGATATTCTGCAATAACAGCACTCGTACAGCCTCTTCACCCTTGTGTATTACTCTGCCTGCAAGTAACTTACTCCGAGTTACAAGCAGAGGAATAAGCTCACTACAGTTTGACAAATATTGCAGCTGTTGGACAACATAATGTACTTTTGAGGCTTTTTAGGTAAGAATGTAGTTGTTAAGACTGCAACTATGGATAGTGCCTATTTTAAATATTTACAATTTCGGAGATTCAGCATGTCAGCGGCTATCAGCCTGTCATTGAGCAGAGCAAAGACGGTTGCTGTTCTGCCACAAGATGGCACCAGAGACCACATAATAAGTCACGTAATAACTAGAGCTGATCAAATCATTATAATCAGGTAAGTGACACTCTAAGTTGATCTCTTTCTTTTGTATGTTGTAGTGCTGTATTAATGCCATAGTAATCTGCTAGTGTTTGCTTTGCTCTGGCTTTTTCAGGGGTTAATTATTGTGATCTCCCGATTGCAACAGAGAAATACTGGTAGACTGATGGCATTTCATGCTGTTTAGCCTTAAAATGTGAGCAAAATCAGCTGTTTTGTCATCACTTTAGACATTACGCTAGAGAATCGTTCAAACACTAGCTCTAAAGCAGGGATGCCCAAACTAGGGCCCACTATCCCATCTGAAAAGAGAGGAAGAATGATGGACATGGTTTAGAGATTGTCATTTAAAATCTAATGTAACCTTTTGCTTGTTTGTTTTATTGTTAAAAGCTAACTGAAATAAAATGTTTCAATTAAATTGTGTAATTAATCATAGCTTAAACGTACATACTGTCACCCGACAGATAGAGGACAAATCAAGGCAAAGGCAGATTCTGCTTGACTAGTGTATTCATCATTGAAATCCACTGTTATAAATGTGATTGTTCATGTTATTATTGCAATAAGTTATCATTTTAAATGTTATACTGCATTAATTAATATAATTGTAAAGTAATGTTTTCTATTTACTTTTAAATCTTATGAAATAATTTAGGAAATTACCCATGGCAACTTTAATGTAATATAGCTTGGTCTATTTACCTTCGGCCCACGATATCATATTCATCAGAGCTATATGGAAAAAGCTAGATGGATATCAGAGTACAGTATATAAGTAAATCTCTTTGTGATTCAAAACAATCCAGTTGTGCAACTAGTGAAAGTGTATTAAAGTGAAAGCCTATTAAGGCAGTGTTTCTCAACCACGTTCCTGGAGGCCCACCAACACTGCATGTTTTAAATGGCTCCTTTGTCTGTCACACCCATTACAGGTCTTTCAGTCTCTGCTAATGAGCTGATGATCTGAATCAGGTGTGTTTGGTTAACGAGACATGGAAAATGTGCAGAGCTGGTGGGCCTCCAGGAACGTGGTTGAGAAACACTGTATTAAAGTGCTAATAGCTGTGCCGCTCTCATAGTAAAAAAATAACAGGGTTTGCTTTAGGCAGTTATGCATCATTTATTATTAGATAAGCCAAAAAAGAAAATGATTGAATGAATGAATGAATGAAATTCAGAAAGTGTGTGTGTGTCTCACCCTCTACTGTGACAGTGTAGTGGTGTTTGATGGAGTTCTCGCTGTTTCTGGCAGTGCAGATGTACTCTCCATCATCAGACTCCAGCACATTGGCTATCTGCAGCCAGCGGTTGTTGTTCAGTTTCTTGGTGCGGTCTGGAGACAGAGCGGAGTCTATCCTGTCCCAGTGCACCTCTGGAGTCGGTCTGAATCACAGAAAACAAGCCCCTTTTCAATGCCATGATCATTACTGCTGCAGTGATACGTCAGTAGACAAACACCACTAATACATAGTCAGTTAAAGCTTCTTGAGCTGAACAGTTTTCACATCGGACGTAATCTCAAACGTATTAGTTCAAACAGACAGGTTTGTTCTCTCCTGCCACGCGAACACATTCAACCCTCTATTCAGTATATCTGATAAGCTTTATGTTTGTGAATTGACCAAACTAAGAATACAAGCCTCAACTAAACGTACTGGTGTCTCTTCTGCTTGGTTGATGTGTATCATTCGTTCCACTTTATATGAAGTGGCCTTAACTACTGTGTACTTATAAGTTCAATAAACCTATAGTGTTCATGTATTGCACAACACTTCTGGTGTTACTGACAAGAGATACGTGTCAGGTTAGCGACAGATCTGGGGGGTATTTGAGGCTGGGTTAAGGTGTATAACAATCTAATTATAGTAAGTAGAACAGAAATTAATTACAGATAATACACGCAGATCATTTTTGAAATTAAAAGTACCATGTAAAAACATGCATGTACACAATAAGTATATCACATTTGCAACATGAGGTATGGTAAACAAGAGTGTGTGCAGATATTCTGGTTTGTTAATTGAGCACATAAGCACACTCACAGGCCTTCTGGGATACACTCCAGGGTCAGTGTTTGGCCCCTCAGCACCAGGTATGAGCTGCGGGCTCCAGCTGGGTGGTGCAGCTTCGCCCGACGATTCTTCACCACAGAATTTGCTGTAAAAAACATATAGGAGGAACGCAAGTTAATCCCCATTACTAAATCAAAGCTTTATGTCTGCATAAAAACATACACGAATGTACACAAGTTATTTTTAAACACTAGCTGAGGATACATGAGGCTTTTTCCAGAAAGTAGCAAATGTGTAGTCTATTTTCATTCATTTTTAAATCAGTACATGACTAGAAAAAAGAAACTATTATGAAAGCCTAGAAGCTTTTTATTTCAGTAACCATGTCAAATTCTGTTAGGAGGCACTTAAACCCTAATTATGATTGCAGAGAAGATCACTCTTGAGTCATTCCTGTGTAATAAAAGTGTGGATAAAAGATGTGAGGCGGCACACAAACAATATCTTCATTTTACAGTGTTAAAATAAACTTGAAAAGCCATTTTACTTGACATTTCTGAGTCTAATTACACAAATACAGCTGCAGGACAGTGAGTTGTGTGACTGGTCGGAGAAAGTTACACACAGGGTGTGACGAAGATGGACATGGGCTCTTTAGGCAGGATGATGCTGGCGTTGATGTAGTGCGCATTACAGGTGTAGTCGTCTCTGCTGTCGTTGGCTATAAGATTGGCAAAGTACAGATTTCCATCCAGACTTGTGGTCACCCGCTCATTCAGAGGAATGTGGTGAAACTCTGAGAAAGAGAGAGAGAGAGGGCAAGCATTCAGTTATAAAAAGTCTAATGTTGTGTAGGACAATTTTGTTTTAAATTGAACAGAGGATTTACGCATGTCCATCCAGTGTATTTTCGGAGTGACAGAACTCTTGGGAGGGTTACAGCGGAGGACTGCACTTTCTCCCACCTCATACGGTCTTCGTTTCTGCTTCTTGACTTTGGCCAAGCTTGGGACGGCTGTGAAAAGGAATAAGCACAACTGTCTTTTATACTGACCAAAATAATCTGTTTATACGGTGTTAGACAATTATTCAGCTCAGCCTCATCATCACAATCCAGCATCACATCTTCAACAGTTTCTAAATAATGACGGTCAAGGCAACACAATCAGACTCGAACAGCATCCTTGCATCATTGCACAAATTTGCATTATCACGCAAATGTTACTATGAGACATGATGCTATTAAGATATTAATATATATATATACTCAGTTTGCTTATCTTTTCTTTTGTTGTCTTGAGCTAGCTCCAGAGAAAGAGTGTGCATGACTGCTGTTGATGGTTCACAGTGTTTTATACTGCACTGGGTTTGACAGAGATAATCTAGTGCTCACATCCAAAACAGATGTACAGCCCTTTATTTCAATGAAATACATACAGACCTTTCACTATTCGCTCATGTACTGGTGTTTAGATTGGTGCAGCAGGTCATGCAATATCAACAAAAAACAAAGTGAGTACAGGAATCTGTGTCACTAATCAAACTGGAGAGACCGATATTTATTAAAAGCATCAGAGCAAATGATAATGGTGGACACAGGTGAGTTCAGACAGCACACACACACACACACACACACACACACACACACACACACACACAC
>CAIGQW010054382.1:294323-304376 GCA_903798125.1 Danio choprae
TTATTCACACATGAACTCTTGTGACTCATGTTGTTAAAGTTCACCTTCTTCATTAATTAATTCATCATTAATTCATAATAAAGTAATGTTAAGTGGACATATTAATACCTCATTATTCATGTACTGTTACTGTAGTGTTACCAGTCTTAATTAGAAACACCAGTTTGTAGCACAGTTATGCTATTTAATGCACTTTGTTACTCTTCTAGCTATTAGTGCCTACTGAATGAGCAGTCGGTGCAGTCACAGAAAATTACTTTCATTCGTACTGAATGTGATTGAGCAAATAATTCACTCTATGTTAATGTCCATGTTTATTGAGGAGACATCCCACAGAAATAAACGAATCATTTTGTGTCAAGATTAAATGTGACTAGTCAAGCTCGCCGCTAGATGCACTAGATGCATCTGGCCAGGATCACTTAAAATTAGGGCTGCACAATATATCGTTTTAGTTTAGTTTCGATATCGCAATGCGCGAATATGCAATAGTCCCATCCCAGGATCTGCAATGCCGGCAGCTAGCTCTCTGCAACTCTCACATGGTCGCCCACTGAAGCTAAGCAGGGCTGCGCCCGCGCAGTACCTGGATGGGAGATTACAAGGTTGCTGCCGGAAGTGTTGTTAGTGAGGCCAGCAGGGGGTGTTTAACCTGCCGTATGTGTGGATCCTAACGCCCCAGTATAGTGAAGGGGACTCTATACTGACTTTTGGATGAGACGTTAAACCGAGATCCTGACTCTCTGGCCGTTAAAAATCCCAGGATGTTCTTCGAAAAAGAGTAAGGGTTTAACCCCGGCATCCTGGCCAAATTTGCCCACTGGCCCCTGTCCATCATGGCCTCCTAACCATCCGCATATGATAATTGGCTTCATCACTTTGTCTCCTCTCCACCAAGTTGATGTGCGGTCTGGCACAATATGGCTGCCGTTGCGTCGTCCAGGTGGATGCTGAACACTGGTGGTGGATGAGGAGATTCCCCTCAATGTGTAAAGCGCTTTGAGTGTCCAGAAAAGCGCTATATAAATGTAAGGAATTATTATTATTATTATTATTATTATTATTATTATTATTATTAATATTGAGTTGTGATTATAAGCGAATTTAAACCAAAAAAGTTCTAAAGTTGAGTGATTTAGCAAAGATTAAACTGTATTTAATCATTTATACAATGAAGACAATGCAATGTTACTTGATTAATGTTGAATTTATTATTATATATATTTTTAATCTTTGTTTTTTGTTCATCTTTGCTTGCAAATTGTTTATTAAGTTTTATGCAAACGTATGAATTCTTTACAAGTAGAGTTGTTTAGGTCATCTATTGTGAAATGATATTCATATCGCAATGTATGTCGCAGAAAAACAAAATATCGCCATGTCAGTTTTCCCATTATCGAGCAGCCCTACCTAAAAGGTCTCTCTGCAATCGTCATTAACTGCATGTGTTTTTGCATTTCTTTTATTATTCTCTTTAGGCCACGCTACACTGGTTGGTCATGTGCATACGCAAACATTGACCAGTGCATCTCAATCTATCAGAGAGAGAGCAGCAGCTTTTACCCGTCAGCGTGCACACACGGCTTCTCAATAGCATAAAAGTAATGTAAAATAGTGTATTTATTTATTTATTTATTTATTTATTTATTTATTTGTTTATTTTATTCAATAATAGTTTATTCATTCTAATAAACTATATAAAACTATATTATTCATAATAATTGACTTTGTTAGTTTAATAATAATTAAGTTTCTGATCAAACAATCTGCAGTTGGACCCTGCGACTAGCATTGATATTTGGGTAACACTTCAGAATAATGGTCCATTAGTTCATGTATTTACTAACATTATCTTGTAAAGCATTTATAGTTTAACATTAACTAATGCATTATTAAAATCCAAAGTTGTGCTTGTGAACATTAGTTAATGCAAAGTGAGCTAACATGAACTATTTAACTTAAATAACATTAGCTAATGTTAACAAAGATGAATGAATACATAAATCATAATAAATGTATTACTAAATGTATTACGTCATAAATGTGTTACTAATTGTTTGTTCATGTTAGTAAATACATTAACTAATATTACCTAATGGATCATTTTAAGTGCATGCATGCGAATGAATTGAAAAGGAAGAGACAATTCCAGAAGTAAATCATGAATACATTTGAAGTCAGAATTATTGGCCCTCCTGAATTATTGGCCCTCCTGAATTATTAGCCCTCCTGAATTATTAGCCCTCCTGAATTATTAGCCATCCTGAATTATTAGCCCTCCTGAACTATTAGCCCCCTGTATAATTTATCCCCAATTTCTCTTTAACAGAGATAAGATTTTGTCAACACATTTCTAAACACAATAGTATAGTAGTAATATAATAATAATAACTAATTTCTAATCATTGACTTCTTTGCTCTTTGCCATGATGACAGCACATAATATTAGACTAGATATTTACTAGTGCTCAGCTTAAAGTGACATTTAAAGGCTTCACTAGGGTAATTAGGTTAAAGTTAGGGTAATTAGGCAAGTCATTGTATAACAGTGGTTTGTTCTGGAGACAATCCAACACTAATATCGCTGAAGGGGGCGAATAATATTGACCTTAAAATGGCTTTAAAACAATGAAGAACTGCTTTTATTCTAGCCGAAATAAAACAAATAAGACTTTCTCCAGAAGAACAAATATTATAGGAAATACTGTGAGAAATCCCTGAATCTGTTTAACATCATTTGGGTATTAGTATTTAGAAAGTAATTGATGAATGATGAATTAGTTTAGTTCAGCAACGGAAACCACGTTTAGTTAGAGGCATTTTGAATGAGTCTGCATGGTGTTTTACTCACAGTCGTGTGGGATCTGAATGTATGCATGGGTTTGTGCCGCACTGAGGAAGAGGAGCAGCAGATAAAGATGTGCGCGCTTCTGTCCTCTTCTGCCTGCAGGCTGATTCTGCACTGGAGGCATTCTGGAGCAAACATGAAAACAGCCCCGACTCCAGACACACACACACACACAGACTGAAGGACGTCTGGGGGACAGGCTCGCGTCTGGATCAATCCTGCACCACAGAAGAGAAGGAAAGGCAAGGTGATTTATATAGCACAATTCATACACAATGGTAATTCAAAGTGCTTTACATAAACATAAAATGCAAGTGCAACCTCAAGAAAAAGTTGGGACAGTATGGAAAACGCAAATAAAAAAAGAAAGTGGTGGTTTCTAAATTGACTTTGACCTGTATTTCACTGCAGACAATACAACAAACATTATTAATGTGTTCCTCATGATGTTTATTTCTTTAAATAAACACGTACTCCAATTTTGGTTCTTGCAACACATTTCAAGAAAAGTTATAACAGTAAAGCGTTTCCCACTCTGTAATGTTGCCGTTCCTGTTCACAACACTTAAAAGACATTTAGGGACTGAAGACAGCAAGTGATGAAGTGTTTCAGGTGTCATTTTGTCCCATTCTTCCTGCGAACAAGTCTTAAGGTGGGCAACAGTACGGGGTCTTTATTGTCGCATTTTGCGCTTCAAAATGCACCACACATTCTCTATTGAAGACAGGTCAGGACTGCAGGCAGGCCAGTCAAGTACCTGTATCCTCTTTCTCCGCAGGACTTTGTAATGTGTGCTGAATGTGGTTCTGCATTGTCTTGTTGAAATATGCATGGGCGTCCCTGGAGAAGAAGGCAGCATATTGTGCTCCAAAATCTCTATGTACTTTTCAGCGTTTTAGGTCACAGAAGAGCAAGATACCTTTGCCAAGGCCACTGACACAACCGCATACCATGACAGACCCTGGCTTTTGGGCTTGTTGCTGGTAACAATCTGGATGATCCTTTTTCTTCTTTGGTCGGGAGCACACGGCGTCCATTTTCCCAAAAATACCTGAAATACTGATTCATCTGAGCACAGTACATGTTTCCACTGTGTGATGGTCCATCCCAGATGCCTCCGAGCCCAGAAAAGTCGACAACGCTTCTGGACACTGTTAACATAGGGCTTCCTTTTGGCAGTTTTGACAGTTTTCACTGGCATTTGCGGATGTAACTATGTATTGTGGTACTTGGCAAAGGTTTGCCGCAGTAGTCCTGAGCCCATGTGGTGATCAGGCTTATAGATGAATGAGGATTCCTGATGCAGCGCCACCTGAGGGGTCGGAGATCACGATTGTTCAGCTTAGGCTTGCGCCCTTGTGCTTTACTCACTGAAATTCCTCCAGATACCTTCAATCTTTTAATGATGTTCTGCACTGTTGAAAGTAAAATATCCAAATGTCTTCCTCTTTCTCTGAGGAATATTGTCTTTAAACTCATGTATTTGTTGGCAAATTGGTGATCCTCTTTGCTAGGACTAGACCTTTCTTGATGCTGCTTTTGTACCAAATCATAATTACAGTCACCTGTTGGCATCACCTGTGTCACATCACATCATTATTCAGCAGTTTACCTGATTACAGCCCTGAACTGCTCCTGTCACAACTTTTGTTGAAATGTGTTGCAAGAACCAAAATAGTAAAACATGATTATTTAGAAATAAACATCATGAGGAACACATTAATAATGTTGTATTGTCTGCAGTGAATGAAAAAGAAAAGAAAGACATAGTGTGATCTGTTAAACGTATCACAGTGCTCATTCAGTAAAGGCACAGCTAATGTTGGATCTGTTCATTTCTGGAAGCTGATTACAGCAGCGGAGGGCGCTGTTAGTAGCTGAAGGTCGATTCACCATGCTTTGACTGAACTCTTGGAATTTCTAGTTTACTCGATCCTAATGATCTGAGTGACCTGTTAGGTTTGTATTCAGTGAGCATATCTGTAAGCAGATGAGGAGACTGAAGAAGGGCTTAAAAATAAAGCACAAATCCTATGAAAGCATGAACATACATGTGCAAATATTTGGTCACCTAAATTTCACTTATGGACTGACAAAAAAAAAGCATGAGGAAAAACTTGATTACAGATAACACAGATAAGAAAGAAAAGGTTAAAACGATTGATTTGGATGTTAGAGAACACAGATAAAGGGATCAGGCTGAGCAGGAGGTATATTACATTAGAAACCATCTCACAATGTCACTTTACATTAAAGGGCATTGACGTCTGTATCCTGAATATCTTTCTATCACAACACACACACACGCACGCACGCACACACGCACGCACGCACGCACGCACGCACGCACGCACGCACGCACGCACGCAATAAAATCAGCTTTAGACTTCAAGTGATCCTGTATGATCAAACATTCTAATTTACATTCAGATCCAGCTGGTGGGGGTGTAATGGTGTGGGGGATATTTTCTTGGCACACTTTGGGCCCATTAGTACCAACTGAACATCGTGTCAACGCCACAGCCTACCTGAGTATTGTTGCTGACCATGTCCATCTCTTTATGACCACAGTGTCCCCATCTTCTGATGGCTACTTCCAGCAGGATAACGCGCCACGTCATAAAGCGTGAATCATCTCAGACTGGTTTCTTGAACATGACAATGAGTTTACTGTACTCAAATGGCCTCCACAGTCACCAGATCTCAATCCAATAGAGCACGTTTGGGATGTGGTGGAACAGGAGATTCGCATCATGGATGTGCAGCCGACAAATCTGCAGCAACTGCGTGATGCTCTCATGTCAATACGGAGCAAAATCTCTGAGGAATATTTCCAGTACCTTGTTGAATCTATGCCACAAAGGATTAAGGCCGTTCTGAAGGCAAAAAGGGGTCCAACCCGGTACTAGTAAGGTGTACCTAATAAAGTGGTCAGTGAGTGTATATTAACTACACACAATAACACTTCCGGAGTCTTCTAGAAAAAAAATGTATGATAGTCTTTTTGCAAAGAAAAACAGGACATATTCATATTCTCTTTCTCTCTCTCTCTCTCTCTCTCTCTCTCTCTCTCTCTCTCTCTCTCTCTCTCTCTCTCTCTCTCTCTCTGTGTGCTCTGTGTGTGTGTGTGTGCTGCTGAAATATTGAGGAGTGACAGCTGTGTTATTAAGGCCCATTAATGGATGAAATGGGGAGCAGGCATTAATCTCTTTGTCCATCCAGGTTCATTTTCCGGACAGTGGGCTTGATTGTGCTGAGTCACTGATTTCTCCTCCTCCTCCTCCTCTCTCTTTCGGCCACACCCTCCTCTTTATTTAATGTATTTAATGTAATGTCTTACTTATTTGGTGGTTCATTCTGCTTTAGCGGTCCCTGATAAATCACGGACTAAGCCGATGGAAAATGAATTAATTTATTACTTTTTTACGCGTGTGATTTCAATGTTTGACACATAAGCAATTGCAATCCCATGTCAGTGTTCATCAGCAGTCAGTGCTCTTTGAATTGTTGCTTCTGTCAAGGGTCTACAGATGAAAAATAGCCACTCTTGGTTAATTTGAGCACATTTTACAGTAATGTTGATTAATGTGCACTGGCCCTGTAAACAAACAAACTAAACTCAACTAAACCAGCACAAAGCAGTGGCAGATGAACAGTGAAGAGTGCATGTGAAGAACTCATTCAAGTAGATCTTGCTCTCTGTGCTGCAGAAACTCAGTCTAAAGGCACGGTCACGCTGCACTTTTCACCCCACAGACCTCCATTCGTACCCATGCGGCACACAGGAAACACAAACTCAACTTTCATATGTCGCTGCTAGGGCTGAATGATATTGGAAAAATCGGACGTTGCAATATTTAGTATTTTTGCAATATATATTGCGATATGAATACAATTTCTCAAGATAACTCTATTTGGGGGTGACACGGTGGTGCAGTGGGTAGTGCTGTCGACCCCACAGCAAGAAGGTTGCTGGTTTGAGCCCTGGCTGGGTCAGTTGGCATTTCTGTGTGGAGTTTGCCGTGTTGGCGTGGGTTTCCTCCGGGTGCTCCGGTTTCCCTCACAGTCCAAACACGTGCGCTATAGGGGAATTGGGTAAACTAAATTGTCTATAGCGTATGAGTGTGTGTCCGGGTCCTGCAGGTTGGGGGGTTGAGCGTTGGGCTAACAACTCACTTCATTAAAAACTAGATGTTACCAAACACCAATATGGTGCAGCTAAATATCAAATTTGATATAAATGGCCCTGGGAGGGGCTGCACGGTGGCGCAGTGGGTAGCACAATCGCCTCACAGCAAGAAGGTCGCTGGTTTGAGCCCCGGCTGGGTCAGCTGGCATTTCTGTGTGGAGTTTGCATGTTCCCCCCGTGTTGGCGTGGGTTTCCTCCGGGTGCTCCGGTTTCCCGGTTGGCGGTTCATTCCGCTGTGGCGACCCCAGATTAATAAAAGGACTAAGCCAAAAAGAAAATGAATGAATGAATGAATGAATGGCCCTGGGCGTAAGTAAATAGTAAGTTACTCTATTTGGGAAGAATTCATAATTTTATGTTGATTGGGAGGATTTTGTAGGATATATATATACACACACACACACAAAAAATACAAAGCACAGATAAAAATAGAATAGTCTAACCGTATTAAGGTAGTAGTAAAGTATTAAGGTACAGTAAAATGTAAAATAACATGGCATAGTCTTCATTGTATAAACAATTAAACACAAGTAATCTTAAGTAAAGTGTTAAACTTTATAATTTCTTGTGTCCAAATGGTTTAAATTCCATTGGAATCGCTTGAGATCCTGCAATGCGACTATTGCAGATTCGCACATTGCGATATCACATCACATGTATGTGTGAGACAAATAGAAATATGGAGCAATCGATTGCTTTATCAATGTCTAATCATCTTGTTTCATCCATATGCAGCGATGTATGAAAGAATTTTGCATGCTCAAGCTGTAGTGTGACAGCGGCTGTCCATCTGAATCGCTGTGCATCTCCCTTGCATCTGTGTTTATGTTGCCGGTTTGCAAATTAGCTGTTTTTTATGCACGTAATGAAACGTCCCTTTTTATGCAAACCCTTCCCTCTGTCGCCCCTCGACATTCCCACCTAAAGAAAGCTGGACACGTTGACTTTCCTGACAATTTTCAAGCTAGAGGTGTGAAAATGCCCTGCAGAGACAGGGGGATTTCAGGACCCTTTAACACAGGCTCCCTCACGGGCAAACCATGCTTACATGTGTAACCTGAGATGTTCCCTTCTCGAGGAAACTTGCACTGTGTCAGCAGTGATTATTCTTTGGAAACAAGAATGCCCACTTTTCTGTCCTGACGAGTTCCTGTCTAGTGTGACATTGGCTGCGTTCCACTCCACTTTTAGACACGCACTCATGAACTTCCCTTCCCTTGTTCCCTCGAGGGAATCCTTGTCGTCATTGTAAGCTTACATTGACATACCTTTGATTCCTCGATTTTGACAGAGGGAGCCAGTTGGCTTCATATGTCCACTCCAGCACCTATATGTCCCAGAATGCAATGTGATTGTGACGTCACAACAGTGCAGTTTCAAGTGCCCAAGGGTTTAGGGCACTCCATTTAAACCTATTTAGATGCTCCGCCAGTAGTGGACACATTTACGATGTAATTGAGAGAAACGAGATGGAGTCAGTGAGTGAAGGGCATAAATACTGGATTGGAACACAGCCCTAGTGTGCACAGCTCAGAAGTCAGCACCATAGATACTTTATCAGCCATACTCCTCATAGAGAGTTCCAGCAGAAATATAAGGACATTCAGCTGGCTTTTAGGGCTCAACCTTGATGTGTCTTGAAGGAATCATTTATAAATGTGTGTTTCCCAAAACCCTGAGAGAGTAGGGACAAATAAAGCCCTGAACCAACTAGGCAGAAGACTGGACTGAAGGGCGATCAATGCAACAAGAGGTGAAACTTCACCCATGATTTCAAGAGCCCCAGAGGAGAATACTGTATGATCTGAACCAGTGTTTCCCAACCCTGTTCCTGAAGGCACACCAACAGTACACATTTTTAACCTCTTCTTAATCAAACACGCCTGAATCAACTCATCAGAACATCAGAAGAGACTCCAAAACCTAAAGGTTAATGGGTCAGATAAGGGAGATATCAAAATATGTACCGTTGGTGTGCCTCCAGGAACAGGGTTGGGAAACACTGCTCTGAGCATCCACAGCTGACAGGACAGAGATTATGAGTAGGGTACCTCAGAAGCCAAACCCAAAATTTCCATATAATTAAGCTGTTACGGACTGACCTCATGCTCTCAAGGAAATGCTTTTATTTATTTATTTACTCTTGCTAAGGAATCCAGCACGATCTGGAAGCCAAAGCAGGATGTTTACACCATCACATAGCGCAGAATTAATGAAGCCCTTATTCCCAATAGAGCCCTGCCAGAAAAACTCAATAATCTCACCCCCTGATCAAAAGAAGAGAGCGTTTCCCATTCAAGCGTGACCTTATGAGAAACAGGCCTCTATTAGAGGCAAACGCTTACGGTCAGGCAGTGTACGACTCTGAGCTGGAAGTGACAGGACACACTGTGCTTTAGTAGGCAGCAGTGCAATCTGGCATATAACAACTTAACCTCAAAGAGTCCTAAATAATGTAGTACACTCAATTATTGGGTATTTCAAGCTTTTCTTTAAAAACGCTGCCGACCACAGTCAGCATTTTCCCTGATTTCCACCTTTTACTCTGCTATGAATATATGATCATATTATAGATCAAAAGAAATAACAGAGCCTCTGCTTTTAATAAAAGATCCGTCGACGTGTTCACCTGAAGCCATTCATTTATTCATTCATTTTCCTTCGGCTTAGTCCCTTTATTCATCAGGGGTCTCCAGAGTGGACAACAATACACCACAGTCGTCAGTTGTTTATGTAGTTTAAGCGTTTTAACTACTCGCGCTGGCCTCCCTCATCATAGTAAGCTACCGCAACATAGCGAATATGAGATAAATGACATCAGCACATAATAACCAGTTATGATCTGTTACTGAACAGATGATGAATTGTCCATCTCTGCATCACGACGCATAATAATTTATTTTAACACCAGTACTGTATACATCTTCATTTTTTATTGGCAATCTACACTTTCTCCCAGGAGACACATGAGTCCTGTAACTCATCCAAGACAAACACTAGGCTACTCTTACCGTA
>CAIGQW010054382.1:364403-380748 GCA_903798125.1 Danio choprae
GGTCTTTCTGCCTTTTCTGATAACATTTAAGACAAATTGTCATTTGAAAATATGATTGTGATTGTGTTTGTGTAAACAACAACATAAAGAAACACAACGGCACTTAGTGCTCACAAAAACAAACTCACAAACTCTGTGTCCACTTTCAAAAAAAGCTTATATAATCTAGCACAGCTTAGATAGTCATATGATACACACAGCTGTGCTCGAAAGTTTACACACCCCTTATGAATCTGTTAAAATGACAATAATCGGAACAAAATAAGAGCGATTATACAAAATGAGTGTTTTTTTTTAAGTCAGTACAGTCCTGAAGAACATATTTTACATACAAGATGTTCACGTATAGTTCACAAAAACAAAACGTAGCTGAAATTATTACAATAACTCTGTGCAAAAGTTTTTCAATGCAGTGTGTGTTTGCCGAGTGTTTTTCTGCTTTGTGATGGTTGTTGAGTCTCTGGTTTGTTCTGAACAGTTAAACTCAGAAAAATCCTCCATGTGCTGCAGATTCTCCAGTTTACCAGCATCTTCTGCTGATTTTAGCCTTTCCAATAGTGAATCTATGATTGTAGATTCATCTTTTCACTCTGAAGGACTCAAAAATGGCTATGAAAATGCTTCAACCTCTCACTGATTCTCCAGAATAAGAAACAAAGCATTAAGAGCAGGGGGGTGAAAACTTTTACACATAATGACGAAGGTAAATTGTTTCCGGAAACACGCAGGAATCTTCTGATATTTCCAAATTGCAGTACTAAATGGAAAACAATGATATTTCTACAAAATAAGAATAAAAAGTGGACGTCCTCATTGTGTGTAAAAGTTTTCACCCCCCTGGGACTTAATGCCTTGTTTCTCCTTCTGGAGCATCAGCGGGGGCTCATACCTTTTTTAATAGTCTTATTAGATCACCCTCAGAGTGAAAAGATGAATCTACAATCATACATTTCGGCTAAAATCTGCAGCACATGGTGGATTTTTCTGAAGAACGGCAGAAGTTTAACTGTTTAAAATAAACCAGAGACTTGTGAACATACACAGTATTGAAAACCAGGGGTGTGTAAACTTTTGCACTAGGTTATTTTAATATCTTCAGCTATGTTTTTGTTTTGGTGAACGTCTTTTATGTAACATATCTTACTCACGCGGCAAAAAATGCAGAGTTTTTGTCTTGTTTCTAATCCAAATACCTAAATATTGGGGTAATATTGGGCCAATGGGGTAAGCAAAATAATCTTGTTTTTCCTTTTGACGTTGGCAGATTATTTAGCTTGTTTTAACCAAAAACTCACTTTATTTGGACTCATTCTTTTTTTAAACGAGACCATATTTTGTGCGTGTCCAGAAAAGGCTTCTTGATTTAACAATTTGTAGATATTTGGACTAGAAACAAGACTAAAAATGCAAGTAAAAAGCATTTTTTTGCAGTGCAAGACAGTACTAACTAAAATAAACAACACTCATTATGTATGATCTCTCTTGTTTTGTTCAAATGACAGATTCTTTAAGGGGTGTGTAAACTTTCGAGCAGAACTACACTGTAAAGGAATAACATTAATTGGATTTACTACATTATTTTAAGGTAACTGGTTAATTGCAAACAATTTATGTGAGCTGAGTTTAAACAAACAATAAATGTAGTCATGTTCAACTTCCTTTGTTGGTTTAAATCCAGCCCATATAAATTGTTTACCTTAAAATATGTAGTAAATCCAATGAATTCAGTGTGTGTACACCAGGGGTGCCCAAACTCAGTCCTGGGGGGCCGTTGTCCTGCATAGTTTAGCTCCAACTTCCTTCAACACACCTGCCTGGAAGTTTCTAGTGTACCTAGTAAGAGCTTGATTAGCTAGCCCAGGTGTGTCTGATTGGGGTTGGAGCTAAACTCTGCAGGACACCGGCCCTCCAGGACCGAGTTTGGGCACCGCTGGTGTAGACTAATAATTCAAAAGCGTAAACCAGGGGTGTCCAAACTCGGTCCTGGAGGGCCGGTGTCCTGCATATTTTAGCTCCTACTTGCCTCAACACACCTGCACGAATGTTTCTAGAAATGCTTCCAAGAGCTTGATTAGCTAGCCCAGGTGTGTCTGAATGGGGTTGGAGCTAAACTCTGCAGGACACCGGCCCTCCAGGACTGTTTGGGCACCCCTGGCATAAACCAAACTCTGTGCCTTTTCTTCAAGAGGAAAGATTAATCTACTGTGCAAGTTCAGTTCTGCATAGACTCTCGTGTCAGAAATATCCGACATGCTAAATATGCATAGCACACTCCGTACAATTAGCATAGCCTTCTGCACCACCAATGGCTGTACTCAGATCAGATTTAAAGGGACCAACAGATATTTACACTGCAAACAATGCTTTTATACTAAGTGTTTAAGACTTGTTTCTAGTCCAAATATCAACAAATTCTTAAATCAAGTAGCATTTTCTAGACAAGGATAAAATATTGTCTTGTTTTTAGTAATAATGAAGTGAGTTTTTCCTTAAAAGAAGCTAAATAATCAGAAAAAATAAGTGAAAACAAGATAATTTAGCTTGTTTTAATGAAAAACTCAGTTAATTTTGACTCACTATTTCTGAAAACAAGACAATATTTTCTTACTTGTCTAGAAAATGCTTCTTATTTTTAGACATTTTAGATATTTGGACTAAAAACAAGACAAAAACTCTAAGTATAAAAGCCTTTAATGCAGCGTATCTCTGTTTTCAATCCTGACATCAGTTTGTTCAGCTTCCCAGAATTATTTTGCATAACTTCACGCCATCTACAAATGTGGACAATGTTTCTGGGAAGCGGACGATGGGCTACACAACGATAACGCTAATAATTACAGTAACCGTGTGCTGGCAATAGCTTTTTTTTTTTTTTTATTTCTCAGAGACCTGAGGGGTTTCTTAAAGGGATAGTTCACGCAACAATTAAAATTCTGTCATTAATTTACTCACCCTTCGCTTTATGAGTATCTTTAATCTGTTAAAACAAAAAAGAAGATATTTTGAAGAATGCTGGAAACCGGTAACCATTGACTTCCACTGTATTAGATTTTCCTACTATGAAAGTCAATGGCTACCGGTTTCCAGCATTCTTCAAAATATCTTCTTTTCGTTTCTTTTTCGTTCAACAGAACCTACTTGAAAGTGAGTAAATTTCCATTTTTGGGTGAACTACCCCTTTAAATCAACCTGAATATAAATATATATATATATAACTGAATATGTATAAACGTCCTGATGAGGGTCTCTCTGCTGTATTGTTGCTCTGTTTTGCACCATATTATTAAATCTGCTTGGTTTATTAGTGAAGACGGTTCAGATATGATGATTTTCATTATTCCACCGGGAGGTTACGGATGAAAAAGCCTTTTTCTGTCCTTCCGGGAAGCATCTGAAATCCAGCGCCACTGCTAGAGCAAAACACAAGACATTATTATACACTGAAAACAAAATTAGACAAACGTTTTTGTCTTGTTTCTAATTCATTAATTTTACTTCGGCTTAGTCCCTTATTTATCAGGGGTCACCACAGTGGAATAAACCGCCAACTATTCCGTTTTACAAAGCTAAACTATTATGTTTTACGCAGAGGATGCCCTTCCAGCTGCAACCCAGTACTGGGAAACACACACACACACACACACTCACACTCATACACTATGGCCAATTTAGTTAATCAATTCCCCTATAGCGCATGTTTTGAACTGTGGGGGAAACTGGAGCACCCGGAGGAAACCCACGCCAACACGGGGAGAACATGCAAACTCCACACAGAAATGCCAACTGACCCAGCCGGGACTCGAACCAGCGACCTTCTTGCTGTGAGGCCACAGTGCTGAGCCACAGAGCACCATAATGCAGATCACTGTCTTTACTCACACAGGGCTGATCCTTCTCTTTTTTGCATCTGGTTGTTGTGGGACGATCCCTTTCTCTCTCCTTTCTGCTGCTCGGTCCCTGTACTTGAGCTGAAAGAAAGAGAAAGAGAAAGAGCGCCACCCAGAGATCAATGCTTAGAAAGTGTCTAAACAGTGAAGTAAAGAGGGAGAACTTTCTTTTGAAACTGATTTCTTTTCTCGTCACCATGATGACAGCACATACTATTAGACTAGATATTTACTAGTATTCAGCTTAAAGTGACATTTAAAGGCTTCACTAGGGTAATTAGGGTAAAGTTAGGGTAATTAGGCAAGTCATTGTATAACAGTGGTTTGTTCTGGAGACAATCCAACACTAATATTGCTGAAGGGGGCGAATAATATTGACCTTAAAATGGCTTTAAAATAATTAAAATCTGCTTTTATTCTAGCCGAAATAAAACAAATAAGACTTTCTCCAGAAGAACAAATATTATAGGAAATACTGTGAGAAATCCCTGAATCTGTTCAACATCATTTGGGAAATATTTGAAAAAGAAAAACTGGTGTCTGGGAAGGGTTATCATATGCAATCACTAATCACCTCAGTCTCTGATCGCTCTTGTGTGTTTGACGGGGTCGGTCTGGATCTCCTCTGCTCCAGGTTTTGCTGCATGTGAATAAACCAAAATAACATTAGTGATAACATGACATTAGTTTAGCGCGTCCTACAAAACATACACAAACCAAGAGTAAGGTCAACAATCAGAGTGTGAGCAATAATTTGGTCCAAGTTTATGATGTTCCTGTTCAGATGTATTGTTATTTCTGGTTTTGTTTTAGTGTATTTTAGAACTTTAATGTCACTCCAAGGTCGTATTGTGACACTAATTAATGATTTATGTTTAATTATATCAATGTCGGGGTGGCACGGTGGCTCTGTGGTTAGCACTGTGGCCTCAATGCAAGAAGGTCGCTGGTTCGAGTCCCGGCTGGGTCAGTTGGCATTTCTGTGTGGAGTTTGCATGTTCTCCCCGTGTTGGCGTGGGTTTCCTCCGGGTGCTCCGGTTTCCCCCACAGTCAAAGCACATGCGCTATAGGGGAATTGATTAACTAAATTGGCCATAGTGTATGAGTGTCTGTGTGTGTGTGAATGTGAGACTGTGTATGGGTGTTTTCCATTACTGGGTTGCGACTGGAAGGGCATCCACTGTGTAAAACATATGCTGGAATAGTTGGTGGTTCATTCCGCTGTGGCGACCCTTGATAAATAAGGGACTAAGCCGAAGGAAAATGAATGAATGAATGTCAATGTTGATTTACCATTATGCTTGGTTTTAAAATAAAAAGCTACCCAGATCAGATGTCGTGCACAAATACGGGCATCTCCACATTCGTGATTTTAATAGTTAATATAATATTAATATAATATTCTATATATATTAATGGCAACACAGTGGCTCAGTGGTTAACACTGTTGCCTCACAGCAAGAAGGTCACTGGTTCGAGTCCTGGCTGGACCAGTTGGCATTTCTGTGTGGAGTTTGCATGTTCTCCCCATGTATGCTGAAATAGTTGGTGGTTCATTCTGCTGTGGCGACCCCTGATGAATAAAGGGACTAGGCCAAAGGAAAATAAATGAATGAATGAAAATATAATAATAATATTAATAATAATAATAACAACAATAATAACAATAATAATAGCTTAAATGGGCTTAAACAGTAAGGATGGGATGGTTTATGAAAAAACAACAACAAATGAAATAAATGTAAACAACCTCCCTCTGTCTCTCACACACATTAAATTGTTCATGTTTAAGTGAAATTTATTTGAACTGATTTATATTTTTACCTACATTTTGTTTGTTTTGAAGACGTTTTGAAGAGTTTGGCTCTATGAAAGAAAGAAAAACGACAAACTGGAAAAAGAGATGTATTATATGATCCGTTTAAAGCTAATTTTATTAACTTGGTATCGAAAAAAGTATCGTTTGGCAACTGGTATCGAATTTAAAGTATCGGCATTTAAGATATTTGAACAATACCCAGCCCTAGTGTTATGTGAATTTATGTTGCGTTTACTTACGAGGGTATATTATGTCACGCTTCTCTAGTAAGATACTGCGGGTAATGGGTTGGGTTGGGTTGGGTTGATCCATGAATGTATCTTCTGAAGTGAAATAATGTTTCTGGTGCTCAGGTAGAGCGCAATGAAGAAGAAGAAGGGACTAGAGAACGATGCACACTACGCAGGGGACGTGTCAGTCAGAACAGTTCATACACAGAGCTCTTCTAATCAGCTGATTATCTAAATCGGGTGTGTTACATTAGGCTGCATTTACACTGCAGATATTGAGTATGTTTACATGGACACCAATAATCTGATTATTTTAATGCGATTAAGACAATCCTCTGATCACGAGTCGACCATGTAAACAGTGATTTTTGATTCATTTAATCTGATTAAGGTCATAATGAAACTAAACAGAAATGGAGTTAAGACATGTGGAGTATGCTGATTTTAGTGGCATTACTGAAGTGCAGCACGGACATGTAAACACTGCAATCATACTATTACCGTCGTGTAGGATTTTCACCGCATTTTGCATCAGGATAGTCTATACACACGGCTGTTTGACACTATTCTCTGCACCTACCGAGTCAGTAAAGGACCACAGATACACACACACACACCGCAAAATGCAGAGGTTTTTTTCTCCCAACTCATGTAAACACCATCATATTAGTGTCTTATTCAGATTAAGGCTAATAATTCCATTACTGATGTCCATGTAGACATGGCCAATGAAGTATCAAATCTGATTTTGTTACTGCATCTGATTTGTTAATGACTGCTTACTTATAAAGTGACTTGTATTCGATGTCTGCATTTACACAAACACTCGGAAGAGAAAAAAAGTGTGGGCGTTGACTGACTGCTGTGTTAATAAAAGAGCGCTCTTTTCTCCATTCCTGTATTTAATCTGTTCATGTCCATTGTGGTCGGTGTTATTTGCACTGTGTTTTTCTATTTGCGTATGTTGTGAGAGATTGCGTACACGTGTGGTGTCATAAAGATGTAAATTATGCTGCATGTACACTGCAATGTGGTCATTTCTGATTTTGTGACTGTCTCTGATTACTTTGACGACCCGCTCACATCATCTTTTAAAAGTGACTCAAACCTGATGTCTGCATTTATTCTGCACATGCAAAAACACAATGACCCGGAAAAAAAACAGGATGATTGACCCAATATGCAGCCTATTCCTCTTTCTTTTTCTACTTTGAAGAAGAGAGAAGAGAACAACGCACTTGAATTGACTCTGAAATGTTTTGTGCTTTTTATGAATGGATTAATTAATAAACAGCGGACTCAGTGTGCAAGGCTTGTGTGTGTGACAAATTTTCGGATATTTATTCACTTTCATCTGCTTATCCGGGGCCGGGTCGTGGGGGCAGCAGTCTCATTAGAGAACCCCAGACTTCCCACTCCCCAGACACTTCCTCCAGCTCCTTCGGAAGGATCCCGAGGCGTTTCCAGGCCAGCTGAGAGACATCCAGCGTGTCCTGGGTCTTCACCGATGCCTCCTCCCAGTGGGACATGCCTGGACCACCTCCCTAGGTAGGCATCCAGGAGGCATCCGAAAGAGATGCCCGAGCCACCTCAGCTGACTTGTCTCGATGTGGAGGAGCAGCGGCTCCTACTCAGAGCTCCTCCCGGTTGACAGAGCTCCTCACCCTATCTATAAGGGTGTGCCCTGCCACCCTGCGAAGGAAACTCATTTCGGCCGGTTGTATCCGAGATATTGTCCTTTCGGTCATGACCCAAAGCTCATGACCATAGGTGAGAGTAGGAGTTTTCGGATATGAATACCAAAAAAAAAAGAAAAAGAAAAAAAAGAAAAAGCATACGACAATTTCGGACTTCAGTGTGCAAACCTTTAGTCGTCAGATGTTGATGAGATGTGTGTATCTTCACTCACTCTGTGCAGCTCAGACAGCTGCTGGTGTCGGATCAGAGCCTCTTTACTGGGGAACTGTCTCCGGCACAGCAGACAGGCCAGTTTACACCAGTCCGTCAGCCGCTCCTGCTTCTCTGCGGACTCGTCCTCACTGTCCGTCTCTACACTGCAGCCCGCCAGCACAGTCTGAGCCTGAGGAGGAGGACTCTAGAGGAGCACGCAGGCACACAAACACACACACGTCGTTAAAACACTGACAATAACACACAACATGGACCCTTTTCACAAGAGTGTTATGACACGTTTAACGCTCATCAGCATCTTGAAACCCTTGGAAGTTTTTAATATTGTGATTTTTTTTTAACAGTCTGCAGAAACACTTTGATTGACATTCTCCCTTTTGTACGTGTCATCAGAGGGGGAAAGCCCTGCCCACTAGTGCCCATCTCTCCCTCATTAGCATAAACAGCAGCCCTGAGTGAGAAGTAGCCGTCTGTCCATTAGCCATTAGAGTGTTTGAGCTGCTGAAGATAATGTCAGCTAAGACTAAGAGGATCTTGATAGTCTTGTTTTTGAATCGGCCACTTTCCTGACACACAGGCATCTGTAGCTCTTCTGAAAAGAGCACAATCTCATCTGAATTTAAAGCGACAGTCACCAAAACACCACAATTAGGATCAAAGCCTAAAAGGGTCAGTTTCAGAGAGGTATCAAACTTTACCTGTGTGCTATTTTGAGCGCAAACTTCACTACACACTCTAGAGACAGTCGAGATGCATTTTAGATCTTGTTAAAAGAGGCAGAATAGGACTACTTTAAAGTAACACACCACAAAACAAAGTACTAAATATGAAATGCAAAGCAAAACCCAAAATAAAACGCACTTCTCTGTCTTCAGGATGTTTGATCTGCTCCATCAGAATCTGTGGCCTCTCCAACAAAGCGCCCTGTGGAAATCACACCATCAGTTTAGACATATGAATAGCGTGTGCTTTTATCCAGTGCCGCACATACAGCTGAAGTCAAAATAAATCGCCCTCCTGTGAATTTGTTTTTCAGATATTCCCCAAATGATGTTAAACAGATTCAGGGATTTCTCACAGTATTTCCTATAATATTTGTTCTTCTGGAGAAAGTCTTATTTGTTTTATTTCGGCTAGAATAAAAGCAGTTCTTAATTGTTTTAAAGCCATTTTAAGCTCAATATTATTCGCCCCCTTCAGCAATATTAGTGTTGGATTGTCTCCAGAACAATCCACTGTTATACAATGACTTGCCTAATTACCCTAACTTTACCCTAATTACCCTAGTGAAGCCTTTAAATGTCACATTAAGCTGAATACTAGTAAATATCTAGTCTAATATTATGTGCTGTCATCATGGCAAAGATAACAGAAATCAGTGATTAGAAATGAGTTATTAAAACTGTTATGATTAGAAACATGTTCAACAAATCTTCTTTCCATTAAACAGAATTTGGGGAAAAATATTCAGGAGGGCAAATAATTCTGACTTCATCTGTAAGTCAGAGGTGTATTAATCCGACCTTCATCTCCAGGACGGCGTAGCCTGCATCTGCACTGGCAGACTCTCGCCGGTCATCAGTTCTGCTGTGGGTCATCAGTCGAGGGTTTGTGTTTACAGCGGAGGACGATCGCCCGTTCTCCTTCTGCCGGTTCAGACTCTTGGCCCAGCGCTCCATGTCTTTGGCGATCTGATGAAAAACCCAGAAATACGGCATATTTACAAATGAAGATCAGCTGGTCTGTTTATAAGCTGACATACGAGCGATCCGCTGATGAAGCGCGACTTTAAAATGCTCCAGTGTCCCTGTATCTGTGCTTACACTCAGTAAACAGCGGTGAGCTCAGTGAACTGATGCCAATCATAGTCATTTCTGTTGAGCACGTGAACACGATGGCCAATCAGCGCTGTTTAAGAACGCGCTCAACAGCGCTTAAATGTTAGCGGGAAATGGAAATTCCAGTATCAATTGGTAGCGAATTCCATTATCGTGACAACCCTATGTTAGATAGAAATATACACATTTAGGAAAAGTCAGGGTATTATAAACATGTGGCTTTTATTTCAATAATGTTTTTAAAGGTCACATGAAATTAAAATAAAGTTTTTTAGATGTTAGTATCAGTATTGTTCATTTTAAGGATATCTATAAGCAAAAGATAGACACAATTCATGTTAAGAAGATATAAAATGGATATAAACATGTAAAGCTTGTAGCTTAAGCTTGCCTAAATGGATCAATGGCTTTTTTCGTCGTCACCTCATACTTCAGTTTCTCATCAAATCTTCAAACCAATCAAATGCTCTCTAGTGTCTGACAAGCCCTTCCCCTAAAAGCCCCCTGGGATATTGTACACAGAGTTATTTTGAACTCACATTTGCAGTATTTAAGTCAGTAATTCATCTAAATACAAAGGTAAAAGACATCTTAGATGCTACCTATATTCATTCATTCATTCATTTTACTTCGGCTTAGTCCCTTATTTATCAGGGGTCGCCACAGCAGAATGAACCGCCAATTTATCCAGCATGTTTTACACAGCAGATGCCCTTCCATCTGCTGTAAAACACCAATACACACTCATTCACACACACTCATACACTACGGCCAATTTAGTTCATCCAATTGCCCTATTCGCATGTGTTTGGACTGTGGGGGAAACCGGAGCACCCGGAGGAAATCCCTGCTAACACGAGGAGAACATGCAAACTCCACACAGAAATGCCCAGCCGGGACTCAAACCAGCGACCTTCTTGCTGTGAGGCCACAGTGCTAACCACTGAGCCACCTGTTCATGCACACCATCAAATCTAGTATACTTTAATAAACAGTGCATTTTGGCTATTCTTGCACATCACCAGCGCTGTATGTACACCTGAACATGCAAAATAGCAGCAGCGAGCATTTCTGACAGCTTTAATGTGAATGTACCTGCTGTGCAGTCTTGTTCTTGGGCTTGTCCTTCTTGTCTTTGCTGCTGTTTTGCACTCCTGAAAGCTCATTGCCCGCAGAATCCTCAGACTGTGATGGGGCAGGAACATACGTGTGTTTTTCTCCATCCCAATACATGTACTGCTGCCTATGGGGGTTATAGTAGTACTGGAAGAACAGGCACAAAACATTATCAGCATCTGGACGTAAGCTTGTATAAAGCTGGACATTAACTCCTTTACGATTGCCCACCATTTTAATCAAATATTTTGGGGGAACATACAAAATATCTTATACAACAAGCATAAACAATAGGGATACAGATGGCCATTGAAAAGATGAGGGGAAATGAAGAATCAAACTAACAAAAACATGTCATACCATGTAACAGTGTAAGTAGTTAACACTACAAGTGTATATAGGGTAAAAAAATTTAAATAAATAAAAATATGTATAAACATTAATAAATAAATAAATAAATGTAAAAGAAAAAGGCTGGTGGTAAAGAGAGGATCAATAAACTAGCAACATTATATAGTAGTTTACAATATCCAGACCATATGCACAAAGTTTATTATGTATTACTGTGTATTATTCTTAAAATTGTCCACCCTTATTGAATATAGACATGAAAATGACATCATGATTTTCAAAAATATTACAGCATTTCTGTGTTTATTAGTACCATTTGTTGAGCCTTAAATATACACTCACCGGCCACTTTATTAGGTACACCTTACTAGTACGGGGTTGGACCCCTTTTTGCCCTCAGAACTGCCTTAATCCTTCATGGCATAGATTCAACAAGGTACTGGAAATATTCCTCAGAGATTTTGCTCCATATTGACATGAGAGCATCACGCAGTTGCTGCAGATTTGTCGGCTGCACATCCATGATGCGAATCTGTTCCACCACATCCCAAAGGTGCTCTATTGGATTGAGATCTGGTGACTGTGAGGCCATTTGAGTACAGTGAACTCATTGTCATGTTCATGAAACCAGTTTAATGTTGTTAACACCAAATTCTGACTCTGCTGCCATCCGAATGTCAGCAGAAATGGAGACTCATCAGACCAGGCAACGTTTCTCTAATTTTCTATTGTCCAGTTTTGGTGAGCCTTTGTGAATTGTAGCCTCAGTTTCCTGTTGTTAGCTGACAGGAGCGGCACCCGGTGTGGTCTTCTGCTGCTGTAGCCCATCCGCCTCAAGGTTGGACGTGTTGTGTGTTCAGAGATGCTCTTCTGCAGACCTCGGTTGTAGCGAGTGGTTATTTGAGTTACTGTTGCCTTTCTATCAGCTGGAACCAGTCTGGCCATTCTCCTCTGACCTCTGGCATCAACAAGGCATTTGCCCCCACAGAACTGCCGCTCACTGGATATTTTCTCTTTGTCGGACCATTCTCTGTAAACCCTAGAGATAATTGTGCGTGAAAATCCCAGTAGATCAGCAGTTTCTGAAATACTCAGACCAGCTCGTCTGGCACCAACAACCATGCCACGCTCAAAGTCACTTAAATCCCCTTTCTTCCCCATTCTGATGCTCGCTTTGAACTGCAGCAGATCGTCTTGACCATGTCTACTTGCCTAAATGCATTGAGTTGCTGCCATGTGATTGGCTGATTAGAAATTAGCTTTAACGAGCAGTTGGACAGGCGTACCTAATAAAGTGGCTGGTGAGGGTAGATGTAGCATAATCTCTAATGGACATCACTGATGAGGAAAAACGAACAAAATAGCATGCAGGAGTTCTGGGAAAGTCCATTCACGCCGTTCACCGTATATATTAAGGAAACTAGGTTACAGAAAACCAGGTTTCAGATTTTTCCTGTAGCCTTTTGTACCGTTTAAATCACGGCCATTTTCACAGTGCACGATCAATTCATTTTCCCCCCTCTGCTAGACCGCATGGCTGGACGTGTTACAGCATGAAGTGTGTGTGAAAAAGGGCCAGGAGAGGTTAGCCCTGCCTCGTGATTCACCATTACTTCATCAGACGGAGGAAAACACATAATAACAACTGATATATTTCTGACTATGGAGCAGCTACACCCATCCGAGCGCACTTCATTAGCAGATTTATCTTCAACTGTTTACATCGCTTTCTGCAATTAAATCCCAATCTAATCACAACAAACTATATATCATTGGAAAGCTCAAAGACTTCAGAAAGCATATTGGACTCCACTGCTTTTTGTTAGATTAATACACATTTACTGTCATCTGACAACTATTTACGGTTACATTTTTAATCCCAATACTGTAGTCTAAACAGCAATCATGACAAACTCTATAACATTTGAAAGCTTAACATGTCTACTTTCCATACCTGGTGAATAATTTCTGATAGATATTATTATTAGTGAGCAACAGCTATTTATTAATTTGCAAGAAGGATACTCATCAGAGTCATAAAGCATTACTTTGCTACAGCAATGCACACGTAACATGTTTTTAGATGTGTTTTAGAGGCTAAAATCAAATTACATACCATCAAACTGCTCATACTACTTCAGAATGGGATGTCTACCTAACAAATATTGTGATAAGGGTGAAACAATGAGGTTCATATTCCTCAAAACGTAGAGGGCGCTCTTGTATGTTCATCAATGTAAACTGGAGGTGGCCAGTGTTTGGTACTGCAGCCAAACAAACTTACTGAAAGCTCATTTGTTTGAGATATCAGCTTCAAATTTGGAATATTATTTGTTCAGATATTTAAGCTTTGGTTTTCTGTTGATTTTAGGCTACAAGCTTAAATCTATGCACCTAAGCATTGAAGACTGACATTCATTACAGTTCAACATGTCATTTTCATGGTCAAAAAGTGGAGGAGATGGTTAAGGGGTTTTAAACAGAGGGATTTCTCGTTCTGATGGAAATGCATGGAAAAGTGCAGCATGTTGAAATGATAGCCGTCTAGTGTCTACTACACTGTTATTACAAAGAAACCAGCGGAAAACCAGCAAAACAGCAGCTGAAAACTCACATCTGGAAACACTGTTAATGTCCTCCAAGCTAATGATGCCGGTAAAAAGACCAGTTTTCAACTAGAGATGTGCAGAGAATGTAATTTGGCTGGTGATTAATCATTGTGATTATGCAATTATTTGTCTGTTTTGGTGCTTTGACAATTTGACAGAAATCGAATACAGTTAAACTTTTCGGCTTAGTCCCATTATTAATCTGGGGACGCCACAGCGGAATGAACCGCCAACTTATCCAGCATATGTTTTACGCAGCGGATGCCCTTCCAGCTGCAACCCATCACTGGGGAACACCCATACACACTCAATCACACACACACACACACACACACACACACTACGGACAATTTAGCTTATCCAATTCCCCTATAGCGCATGTCTTTGAACTTGCGCATCATCATCATCATCTTCATCCTGAGAAAAGCCTGGTCCTGGTCAATCTGGTGCACTTCAGGGGCCGAGCAGAAAATCTATTTCAGTATAATCACTTTCAGTCCATCTTTATTGCTTTTCAGTAGCATTAGCTTCATATAAACACAACTCACTGCTTTCATACGACAGCTGAGGAGAAAACACACACGTACACGCGCGCGCGCGGACAAAATAAATAAATACTGCTGCATGTGGAGGAGATACACCTGAGATTCGCCACGGCTGTTATTAGACGTGTATCTCGGACATCTGTGATTTGCTATTTATAAGTGGAGGAGTTCTCAGAGCTCATACCCTGACAGGGCTGTAGACATGCTGAAGTAATTTGTTCAGCCAGCAGATGGCAGCGCAAGTCACGTTCAATTTCTTCAACACTAAAACATGTCGTCTGTAACGTCTAAAAGGGATACAGCTGCGGATACTCACGTCAATATAGGGTAACTTTTGTGACACTGTACAACAATAATTCATATTTTTACATTACCGTGAGGGGTAGGTTTAGAGTTGGGGTAGGGGTGGGCGTTATTAAAATACAATTTAATGGGTAATTAAATAAATAATATGAATAATACTTGATATATTTGCTGTTTATACATTATTGTGAGGATTGGGGTTAGGCGTTATTAAAATACAATTTAGTGGGTAATTTAATAAATAATATGAATAATACTCGGTATAATTACTGTTTCTACATTACTGTGAGGGTTGGGATAGGAGTAGATGTTAATAAAATACAATTAATGGGCAATTTAATGAATAATTATTGTTAACTTGCGGCCACAGCTGTATCCCTTCTCTGGCTCACGCGCTGCCAAATTATATAATAAATGTTGCATTATATCCACGTCATAAATACACAGCAGCATCCAGCATAAATGAGATAATCTATTATGTACAAACACTTTATAAGGGGTTTAAACATAGTTGTGTGTCAGCAGTGTGTGAGTATATCCAGCCTCTAATGGTAAACATGAATTAATTGCATTTGTTATAATCAGACTTTGATTGACATTCTCCCTTTGTATGTGTCATCAGAGGGGGAAAGCCCCGCCCACTAGTGCCCATCTCTCCCTCATTAGCATAAACAGCAGCCCTGAGTGAGAAGCAGCCGTCTGTCCATTAGCCATACGAGTGTTTGAGCTGCTGAAGATAATGTCAGCTAAGACTAAGAGGATTATAAATGTGGAGTTTTAGATGAACAGAGACAGGAGTCTCCATAGACTGACAGAAGCATGAAGCACACACTGACCAACCACAACATGCACACCTGACCAGCACTGACGACACACACACTGCTGTTTTACACACACAGGCGTCTGTAGCTCCGCCTTCTTCTGAAAAGAGCACAATCTCATTTGCATTTAAAGCAACAGTCACCAAAACGCCACAATTAGGATCAAAGCCTAAAAGGGTCAGTTTCAGAGAGCTAGAGAACATTATTACTGTGGTATTGTGAGCTCAAACTCAAACACACACACACTAGACACAGCAGAGACACATTTACAGCTTGTGAACACAGAAAACACGGAGCGGACAGTCTCTTTCTCAGTTTCAGTGTTCAGCTGCTGACTAAAATCCCCATACAGTCACATTACTAACACACTAACGTGAGGCGCCGATAATGGAAATGAGTTTCTTGTCAAATGAAACATGGATTTTCATCCTTTAGTTCAGTAGAGCAGCAGCGTCACCCACTATTCCAGCAGCTCCGCGTCTTGATAAGCGCTTCAGAAAAAGCTTCAGCAGAGAAATGTGTGATTAACCAAACAAACAGGCTTTACTATTAACCACAACACCAACAGATTTAATAATGCGCACAATATTACGACTGCAGGAATGTATATTGATCATGTGTGTGTGTGTGTGTGCTGTCTCATCCACTGGCTTTATATTCATATCGTTTCTAATTAAAACAATCAATCACACATCTAATACGCCCACAAGCCACTGTTATTGTGTGTGTGTGTGTGTGTCAGTTTGTGTGTGCATATGTGCATGTGTCTCTCACTGTGTGTGTGTGTGTGCTTATGCATGTTTGTGTGTGTGTGCATGTGTGTCTCTGTGTGTGGGTGCATGTGTGTATGTGTGTGTGTGCTTGTGTATGTGCATATATGCGTGTTTCTCTCACTGTGTGTGTGTGCGTGGGTGT
>CAIGQW010054382.1:532847-555352 GCA_903798125.1 Danio choprae
TCTAATGGTTGAAAAAATCTATATCAAAATATATGTAGGATATATAGGACATATATTTTCTATATTATTTTAATGTTGTTATTATTCATTCATTCATTCATTTTCTTTTCGGCTTAGTCCCTTTATTAATCAGGGGTTGCCACAGCGGAATGAACCGCCAACTTATCCAGCATATGTTTTATGCAGCGGATGCCCTTCTAGCTGCAACCCATCACTGGGAAACATCCATACACACTCATTCACACACACACACACATACACTACGGACAATTTTAGCTTACCCAATTCACCTATAGCGCATGTCTTTGGACTTGTAGGGGAAACCGGAGCACCCGGAGGAAACCCACGCCAACACGGGGAGAACATGCAAACTCCACACAGAAATGCCAACTGACCCAGCCGAGGCTCGAACCAGCGACCTTCTTGCTACCCATCGTACCCATCGTACCCATCGTACCCATCGTATATCGTGCTACCCACTGCGCCACCGTGAGGCCCCGTTCTTCTTCTTATTATTATTATTTTCCTTTAGATTCTTTTGACTGTGGATTATGTGGTGGGGGGGTATTTGGGATGCAAAATGTCTTCTGTGTTTATATGATTGCTATATACTGTGTAACCTGAAGTAATATGCAAACTGATAAACAAAAAGTGTGTAATTTGTCTCCACAGTTACGAATCTCGCACAGAAGAAGGAGTCGCGTGGACAGTGGTCAGTCCAATCATCTTCACCTATCGAATAATTCAATGCGAGAATCTTCTAGACGTCAGAAATGACACTTTACTGTTGGGCCACATCAGCAGCCCTGAGGAACACCAGACCCTTCAAAACAACAGCAAGCAAATAAAGCGACTTATAGTGATCGACGAAACCGTATATAATCTCTACGGCTCTCAAGTCAAGGCCTATTTCGAAGCCAGAAAAGTGACGTATAAGATCCTTCCATTACCCACAACTGAGGAGAACAAATCCATGATGCTGGTGACTATCATTTTGGAGGAAATCCACAAATTTGGGATTGACCGCCGCACGGAGCCTATTATTGCAATTGGAGGCGGTGTGTGTTTGGATGTTGTGGGTTTCGCAGCTTCAATGTATCGCAGACGCACACCGTATATCCGCGTTCCCACTACTTTATTGGCGTACATCGATGCTAGTGTTGGAGCAAAGAATGGAGTCAACTTTTTGGACTGCAAAAATAAGCTCGGCTCCTACGTTCCTCCTGTGGCAGCATTTTTGGATCGGACGTTTCTGAGGTCTTTACCACGCAGACATATTTCCAATGGGCTGGCAGAGATGCTGAAGGTACACAAGGACAGCACAATATTGGTCCGTTTTAGAGAGATGCCATAGAGCGCTTATCAAATCAACTTAAAGGCACAGTATATAATTGTGGCCACTAGAGGGCGTCTTGTTTGCAACAAACAAAAGTGTATTTTGATGGTGGTGTAAACGGAATCATGGGAGTTGTAGTCTTCATCATCCTCCAGAACAAACCAGTTATACAATGACTTGCCTAATTACCCTAACTTTACCCTAATTACCCTAGTGAAGCCTTTAAATGTCACTTTAAGCTGAATACTAGTAAATATCTAGTCTAATATTATGTGCTGTCATCATGGCAAAGAGCAAAGAAATCAGTGATTAGAAATGAGTTATTAAAACTGTTATGGTTAGACATGTGATGAAGAAATCTGCTCTCCGTTAAACAGAAATTGAGGAAGAAAAGATATACAGAAGGGCTCATAATTCTGACTTCAGCTCTACATACCTCCAACAGATGGCGCTGATGAAACACAAAGAACTGTTTGAACTTCTGGAGAAAGAAGGCAGACGTTTGTTGGATTCCCATTTCCAGGCATCGCCTACAACGCCAGAAAGTGTGTGTCCGGATGCAGCGAGTGTGTGCACCAGACTGGCAATCGAGTCCATGCTGGAGGAACTAGCCCCAAATCTGTGGGAGGACGAGCTGGACAGACTGGTGGACTTCGGACATATCATCAGTCCAGAGCTGGAGATGGTGCATTCACACCTTTATTACCCCTTAATATGGAGCCTTTTCACATTTCAGGGTTTCTCAGTACACTGAAAAAACAATATTCATTGTATTTACTTCATTTTTTTAAGGTAAGTGCTTGCAAACAACTTAAATCTCCCTCTAATCTCTTTAAAACAGCAGGTTCTTCCAGCCCTTCTGCATGGCGAGGCGGTGAACATCGACATGGCTTTGATGGTGTATGTGGCTCATGAACGAGGTTTTCTGAGCGAACATGAGAAACGGCGTATCGTGGTGTGTATGCAGAGTCTGGATCTGCCCGTCTGGCATTCACACTGCAGTCTGGAGCTCATACTGAAGTCTCTGAACGACCGGCTCAAACACTCGGCTGGGTCTCTGAGGATGCCTCTGCCCACAGCGCTGGGGAAAGCACGTATGTTCAAATATACAGTCCAAATTATTCATATTCCTGGCAAATTATGACCTAAAGTTACTTTTAAACTAGCAAGTCACAAATGACACAGGCTTCTCCCAGAAGATAACAAGATGATGTACAAGAGGCATCATTCATTCATTCATTTTTCTTCGGCTTAGTCCCTTTATTCATCAGGGGTCGCCACAGCGGAATGAACTGCCAACTATTCCAGCATATGTTTTACACACGAACAATGCGACACGTCTGAATATTCAACAATTTCTTGAAAAACAACAATACCAAAACAATGCGCTATAGGGGAATTGATTAACTAAATTGGGCGTAGTGTATGAGTGTGTGTGTGTAAATGAGTGTTTCCCAGTACTGGGTTGCAGCTGGAAGGGCATCTGATGTGTAAAACATATGCTGGAATAGTTGCCGGTTCATTCCGCTGTGGCGACCCCTGACGAATAAAGGGACCAAAGGAAAATGAATGAATGAATATACCTTAATAATACAGGTGTGAATACAAACGATACAAAGCATTTCTAAGAAGGCAGAGCTCCAGAACACACCCATCAGTTGTGTAATCTTCATGGACCAATGGCAGCTCAAAGATGTTTAGGAGTCGTAACGTAATCCCACAAAAAGTTCGCTTTGGTGAGCAATTTCGAACTGCCATAACAAACACCAAAGGAACTTGTTTTTGCCTGGATTTGATTCAAAATGACATCATTTCAGCTTATTTTTTAATTCAGTGTGAAGTATACACCCGGGCCTTTGGGCTACTGAAGTATTTCCATTTTGGGGAGATTTTGTACTTTAACTTAACTAGTTGAAAATGAACAGCCAAAACTGCACAAAAAAATCTTTCTTGTAAACGTCCACCTAAACATCCATTGAGAATATATGTCTGTTCTGTGTGGTTTCCATGTGCTCCTTTGCTCTAGTTTCCCGCCGTTTGTGAATGTTCAGTGCTTCCACCTGTGTCTCACCCCTGTGTCCAATTTGTTCTATGATGTCCTGTGTATTTATACTCCTGTGTTTGGTTCAGTCCTTTGTCCGGTATTATACGTCATCCTGATCGTCATTCCATGTTGTCTTTACCCCATGATTCCTGTGTGTCGATGTTCCAGTGTTTCCAGTGAGTGCTATGTTAATAAATCCATGTATTTTTGGATAATTCCCGTGTCTTGTGCTTTTGTGGAGAGCGTAGCGTGACAATATACAAGTGAAGCCATTTTAAGGTCAATATTATTTGCCCCCTTCAGCAATATTAGTGTTGGATTGTCTCCAGAACAAACCACTGTTATACAATGACTTGCCTAATTACCCTAACTTTACCCTAATTACCCTAGTGAAGCCTTTAAATGTCACTTTAAGCTGAATACTAGTAAATATCTAGTCTAATATTATGTGCTGTCATCATAGCGAAGATAAAAGACATCAGTTATTAGAGACGAGTTATTAAAACTATTATGTGTTGAAGAAATCTTCTCTCCGTTAAACAGAAACTGAGGGGAAAAATACACAAGAGGGCGAATAATTCTGACATCAGCTGTATATTTTAGGAGACACTAGTAGTTTTGTGTGATTGTTTTTCTCGTATTCCACAGGAATCTTCAATGACACAGAAGAGATGGTTGTGTGTCAGGCGTTCAAGAAATGGAGCGAAGAACTCTGCGAGACACCGTAACAAACACACTGCGAATGTATCCTCCAACAAAGACAACAACTGCGAAACCAAATAAAACACACCACCAGAAGCTGTGAAAACCACTCCGTTTTATTTCGACGTCTTGTAACGTTTTCATTCCCAATACACTTGTCAAGCTACAAACTTTCCTCAGAAAGTGCTTCCGAAATCTCTAAAAACTAGTCTTGGAGTGAACGGGGACTTTTCCCAACAGGCTCCAGATTGAGGTAAAGTCATATTCGCACATTCAGACTTTGGCGTTTAATAAAACAGCAGAATTTTAAAAGGAGAATACAGTTGAATTATAATGGGATATTGGCAATGAAATCGCATGTAAGAAGGACTTCACAACAACATTAGCACTATTTCATCGACTGTCAGCAGTGTTGTGCTCTGATAGGCATTGGCTGATCATATGATTGACCTGTTTAGAGTTTGCAAAATTTAATTCCCTTAGTCCCTTTATTAATCTGGGGTCGCCACAGTGGAATGAACGGCCAACTATTCCAGCATATGTTTTACACAGCGGATGCCCTTCCAGCTGCAACCCAGTGCTGGGAAACACCCATACACACTCATTCTGACACACACACTCATACACTACGGCCAATTTAGTTCATCAATTCCCCTATAGCGCATGGGTTTGGACTGTGGGGGAAACCAGAGCACCCGGAGGAAACCCACGCCAACATGGGGAGAACATGCAAACTCCACACAGAAACGCCAACTGGCCCAGCCGGGACTCGAAGCAGCAACCTTCTTGCTGTGAGGCCACAGTGCTAACCACTGAGCCACAGTTTGCAAACATTACTTTCCTGAAATGATATCAAGAAAAAAGTCCAAATGTGCGAATATAAAACCAACATCACCCCAACGGCTTGAACTCATAGGCTTCATAAAGACATTCAACCAAGCTGTTGTAAGTCCTTCCTTAAATCAAGTTTGGTTAAGCTTCAATAATACAATACAAAAGTATATTAAGACAACGAAACAAAAACAAAACAATCTTCAGCTTCCAGGACGTTTAAGCCAAAAATCCCCTTTCATCGACGTCACACATGCATTCGTACAGGGGCCTGTGCTTTACCTGTTACCTGATTGTCTGAATTATTGCTCAGAAAATGAAACTGCAACAGCCAGTTCTACTCAACAAACTCACAATGAGAGACACGTAACGGTTTCACTGCATATTTAGACTTTTGACAACATCTTTTAAGTAGTCGACACTGTAACGTTACATTCAGAGGACGACTTTCAGTCGTTTCTGTCTAGTAGGCAAAAGCTTAGGATACGTCATGTGAATTATACAAAATCTTTTCCTTACTGGCATGTTGATCCACTTGTGCTGCATAATAAATAAAAAAAGCAATTTGCCAGTTCAAGGCGGCGTGGTGGTGCAGTGGGTAGCGATGTCGCCTCACAGCAAGAAGGTCGCTGGTTCGAGCCTCGGCTGGGTCAGTTGGTGTTTCTGTGTGGAGTTTGCATGTTCTCCCCGTGTTGGCGTGGGTTTCCTCCGGGTGCTCCAGTTTCCCCCACAGTCCAAACACATGAGCTATAGGGGAATTGGGTAAGCTAAAATTGTCTGTAGTGTATGTGTGTGAATGAGAGTGTATGGGTGTTTCCCAGTAATGGGTTGCAGCCGGAAGGGCATCCGCTGCGTAATAAAGGGACTAAGCCGAAAATAAAATGAATGAATGAATGAATTTCCCAATTCATTCTCCATCGGCTTAGTCCCTTTATTCATCAGGGGTCGCCACAGTGGAATGAACCGCCAACTGTTTTACACAGCGGATGCCCTTTCCAGTACTGGGAAACACATCAACATTGTCAATTCCCCTATAGCGTATGTGTTTGGACTGTGGGGGAAACCGGAGCACCCGGAGGAAACCCACGCCAACACGGGGAGAACATGCACTCCACACAGAAATGCCAACTGGCCCAGCTGGGACTCGAACCAGCGACCTTCTTGCTGTGAGGCGACAGTGTTAACTACTGAGCTACCGTGCCGCTGCCTTCAGCAGGATAAGTAAATCTAAAAAAAAATTTTCATCTCAGTCTCCATTCACTTGTACAGAACTAATATTGTAAACGTAGTATTGTGCCACATGATAAACATAAAAGCTGCAGGTCTGGATCAACACGAGCACAAGGAAATGACCACAATATCTGACACATATTTCAGTCGAACTATTGCTTGAAGTACCATGTTTGTAAAGTAAGGCACTTGACAGTGATCTGACAATGACAGCTACACTAACATCTTCCCATCAACACATCTGAACGTTATCTTTGCATAGTTCTATCACACAACACTCAATATAGTACCTACGTGATCATTATAGCGGCACAAACTGGATGCTACACCAAGGCAAACATCAGTAGAAATACACAGCAATACACAGCTTATTATTATTATTAGAAACACAGTCAGTTATTTACACCATGTAGCAGTTATTAATAATAATAATAATAATAATAATAATAATAATAAAAAACACAAGTGTTAGAATAAAATATAAAATAGTTATTAAAGGTATAATGGTGTTTAATATAAAACATAAGAATAAACAATACTAATCCCAGATCTTTCTCCTTAAGCTTCTCAACATGTGGAAATGTGTTTTAAGGGTAATAAACTGGAGTCTGAAGATTGACACGTTATTCCTTTAGTCATTAAAGATGTGTTAAGAAGTTATTTCACATTCTTATGGATTAGTTCGTGCTGCGCGCTGTGTGAAAACACATCCAGTGGGTGAGAGATGCATATGAGGTGAAAAGCGTTTGCATAATCATATAGGCACTGCGTTTGACCTCCAGAACGGTTCTTTCTGCAAGGCTCGTCTCTGATAAATATTGATTATTGCATTGCACATTCAGTCATATCGTGAAGACGTGCATTTCTTCAACTGCAAACGTCAACAAATAAATACTGCCTTCGGTTAATGACTGAAAATTAGTCATCATTAGTCATCAGGCGTCCTGATAGCAAACGTACGTCATCCAGACATCTTGGGTTTATGTGCGGTTTTTCGTCTGGAAGATGCGATTTTTCGATGTTAGACATTCAACAGCTTGAGTTATGCATGAGTTATGATTAAGACATGCTTTTCAAGAGTTCACACTTAGTTGATGATTGGCTATAAAGCGTGTTTGGCATGCTGTCCCGGGAGAGAGCCCTGAGCTCATAGATCCTCGAGCCCGGGGCTTCCTCCCATTTGCAGGGCGAGAGGGGAGTTTGAGCTCAGGTAGATCTGGAGAACTCCCCTGCTGTAGTAGCTAATGAACAGATAGTGATTGCTCTTGAGATGACTACTTACTAGGAGCATGTCTATGATGCCGATTTGGATTAGTCGATTAACTTAAGTTGCATGTTTTTGGACGGTGGGAGGAAACCGGGGAACCCGGCGGAAACCCACGTGAGCACGGGGAGAACGTGTAAACTCCACACAGAAACGTCGGTAAGGACTAGAACCAGTGACGTTCTTGCTGTGAGGCAACAGTGCTAACCACTGGGCCACCGTGCCACCCATCTAGGATAGGAGGAGTAGGGGTGGAAGGGGGGATTCTTCAAAACGAAGATGGCTGTGATATGAAACTTAGGGTATTTATAGTGGCTTAGGAATCGTCTGATTGGTGAATCATGAATTGGATAATGCGAGACCAGCCGCAACAATCATAAGCACGTGATCCTCTCCAAATTAGTTTATAAATAAACTTCACTTCTTAGTCCAAACATCTAAAGATTCTTTAATTGTTTTCTAGACAAGCTAAAAATATTGTCATTTTCAGAAATGAGTCAAAATGTAGTGAGTTTTTCCTGACACCGAGCAGAATAATCTGCCGATGGGGTGAGCAGAATAATTTTATGTCAAAAAAATAACGAAGATTACTTTGCTTAACAGTGTGCTATTATTTTGGCATATTGCTTCTTAAATCATGCCGATATTTTTTGCTTGTCTAGAAAATGCTTCTGGATTTAAGAGTTTTGAGATATCTGGACTAGGAAGAAGGCGAAAACTCTAAGCAAGAAAAGCATTCTTTGCAGTGTGGTAAATGAAATAAATCTCATATTTACTCTTGTGTTGTTAGAAGTGCAATGCCTTTAAATAGAATGTAAAAATGAGCATAGGAATGATCTGTAAAGTTTTCTGTGTCCCAAAAGCATCATAATCTAAGAAGCACTTGAAAATCATTGTAGATCTGTGAGTGCACTTGAGTAATTATGAAAGACAAAGCTATGAGGACACCTGCGGGACAATCGGCATATTACACCTTTAACTGCATTCATTCATTCATTCTTTCATTTTCCTTCGGCTTAGTCCCTTTATTCATCAGGGGTCACCACAGCGGAATGAACCGCCAACTATTCCAGTATATTTTACACAGCGGATGCCCTTCCAGCTGCTACCCAGTACTGGGAAACACCCATACACACTCATTCTCACACACACACACACACACACTACGGCCAATTTAGTTCATCAATTCCCCTATAGCACATGTGTTTGGACTTGTGGGGGAAACCGGAGGACCCGGAGGAAACCCACGCCAACACGGGGAGAACATGCAAACTCCACAAAGAAACGGCAACTGACCCAGCTGGGACTCGAACCAGCGACCTTCTTGCTGTGAGGCCACAGTGCTAACCACTGAGCAACCATGCCGCCCCTAATTGTATTCACGTAATCATAAGTAAATGTTTTGGTAGTACCATATTGTACACTATTACTATTCAAATGAATTCATAATTTTCCCCCTGCTATTTCAGTGTCAGTGTCAGTGTCTGTACAAGTAAAGGTGCTTTATATAGACGTTTCTTGATTGCTAATTCAATGACGAACATTAAAGTTACGACTCCATATTAAGTTTTATTTCGGAAATTAGTCAGCGACTCTTAATTAACTTTTAGAACCCTTTTTCGCACATTCAAGTTAGGTGCATTTTTGGGAAATAACGAGTGTTTGTAATATTGCACATAGAGAATGCTCGTAATAGTGCATAACGTAGGATTTTACCTAGTGGTTGGTCTAAGTATTGCAGTCCAAATTCAAAATATTGGAGAGGGTTTTTTTTACATTTACACCCTCCGAAGACGACGACTCCACAATAACACAGGTTGCCAGATTGACAGCACAAACAGGAGTGAGCGTGCCTGATGATTAAAGCTGCTGTATGTAAGTCTGACTCTTCTAAAGTATACAAATACCATAATATGTGTGCAGATATTTCAGAAACATGCTGAGTGAACATTCTTGTTTATCTGAAACACAATGCTGAAGTCAGATATTCTGCTTTGAACATGTGCGTTACGTGCCGGAGCGGGTGTCTTTGTTTTGGTGCCTTTAACCCGCCCACTGCCAGTTTAGCCAATTATATTTCAGGACCCCGGGTTGCCAGATGGTGGAAAACAGTATACTTCATTCATTCAGTCAGGAAGTCTCTCAAAGCATGCGCCCGTGACTGAAATGCGACCTCCGGTGGACAGTAGCAGACTCTGAAATGAGACGCAGATTCAGAGTTCCACATGAGGTTATTAATGAGCAAATAATATAAATATTACGAGCGTAAACATTAGGTGAGCAGGTTACATTGTAACCCTGTGTCCTAACAACACGCTACATGACGAGATACGCAGTGAGCAATTTGGCTGTTTGCACCAGACGAAACACGACAGAAATATAAATACAGCCATTCAGAAGCACAGAATAGTGCACTCACTGCACTCCAGTGAAATGGTAAGGTTTATAACTAATTAATACATATTAAACCTCTTTAACATTATTAAATGTAGATGCTGAATCACTGATATGTGTTGGTTTGCACTGAGTCACAGTTCTGAAGTTTATGTTATTTTCCAGATCTGAGGTGAACTATCTGCTGCTGCTTTCAGTAGTATGGCGATAAATGTCATGTAAAATGGCATCAAACTCACATTATGAGCATTTAACACTGAATAAAGCACATGAGGTGTGCCTGAGCTGATCATTGCCAGTTTTCTGTTGGTCAGCTGTGAGAAATAGAAGCTGTTTCTAAAATATTAATTTCAGGTGTTGGTTAGGACAAAAACTCTTTTTAATATGAAACTATTCCTTCTAGCCGGTGCTTTTATATAGAACATGACTCAAATCCGCCGTAAATCAGCCTTTAGGCTTGATAGTCAGGCATGCTGTCGTCAATCTGGCAACCTGCGCTTGTGTGTGTTTTGAACCAGGGGTGCAATACCTAGTTCAACAACTGGGTGTCAAACTTACATACTGCACCTTTAAGGCTTAAACAGTAAGCTGATCACCTTTATGTTTGTAATATTTGCAAATTAAAAAACCACCAAGTAGATTTTTATAACTCTGAATCTGCACCTCATTTCAGAGGCTGCTACTGTTCTCCAGGGGTCACACTTACATATAATGAGGATGGCTTCATGATTGAAATTAAATACTCATGTTTTCCGTCAAGGCAACCCAGGGTGCTGATATACAATTAGCTAAACTGGCAGTGGGCTGGTTATAGAGGACAAAACAAAGACCGATATTCTAAAAGGAGAATAACTGACTTTAGCATTGTTTGTCAGGTACACAAATATGTTCACTTAGCATGTTTCTGAAATATCTGCAAACATATTATAGTCTTGTTATGCTTAAGAAGAGTCAGAAACGTACATACAGCAGCTTTAAGAGCTAAGATCCATCATTATTGGGATTGTTTTGGATGAATATTGGCTAATGTTATGATACTTCACTGACCTGTGATTTTGGAAAATATAGTTTTTGATAAAGTTTAGAACAGCATGCGAGTAAATACTGACATTTCTTTCACATTTGAAACATTGCAGCTCTATATTTCAGAGGTTTGTGTTTACTACATGTACTGGGCTATTAGATATTAGCTGTCGATTAATATGTTAATGGGAAGCATAATGCTTTAGGCGTTCCTTTTTACAAGGAGATATATAAAGCTATATACATATATATGTATAAAAAAATGAAATAATCTTCTAAACTGTGCGCAGATATGCAACTGTACAATCACACCATTCAAGTGCACTTTATATTACCCCAAAGATGATTAAATTATATGCTAAAGACACCTTTTTTTTGTCTTTCCGATACTGACCTTGATTATTTGACATTATGCACGCATCTGAATTATTATAACACGACTTGGGTAGACAGGTTAAAAACACAATAAGATAAAATGAGTGTAAACATAACAACAATGGACCCTTTTCACAAGACTGTTATGTTTAACGCTCATCAGCATCTCAAATGCTTGAAAGTTTTAAATATTGTGTGTTTTTTTAAATGTATGTGCATTTATATGTATTTACGTATGTATTATATCATCTTTGCATCAAATGACAACAAAATAACAATACCGCTTATGCAAAGCTTTTCTAATGCAGTGTGTATGGGGGGCAGGACAGTAAATCTGACATTATTCTCACACTATTGTTTTCCTCTTCTGAAAGTCTTGATAACACCATCCTGGAGTTTATCTGTCATTATTTCAGCTAATAGGATTGTAGAATAATGATCTGTTGTGCTCTCCCATTCACTGCGCTCTGAGTTTACACACTATGACCACTTCTGCTGCGGAGAAACACGCAAATGTGAAAAGGGTCCATATTACTTTGCACTTTATAAAACAGCTTCCTCTTTGTCATGTTTTTTTTCCCCGGTGGCACTAACAAACATGCTGGTTTTCCTCTATGGTCATGCTGTCTTTTTGAGCACTTTCATTGGAGGCACCGGAGATAAAAGGCTCATTATTGGACCCAGATGTCAGTGTTTCGTCCATCAGGATGTCGTCCAGTTTGGCGGTGTGTGTCTCTGAAAGGTGTGTGTCGCTGAAGCTGATTGTGCCATTGTTCAGGTCCAGGGTGCTGGAGTGGTTCATGTTGGTGCAGGACGGGTGAGTATGGGTGTGTGTGTACATGTCCTGACTGCAGTCGCCCAGCAGCGGCTCCTGTTTGATGGCCCGCGCCGCTAGTTCTGATGCACACAGAGCAGATGAAGCCATGGCCAGACCGTGAGCTCGAGCCTGAATCTCCAGCTCCTAAACACACAACAACACACATACACTGAGAAACATTCTTTTCTTACAAAAAAACGCCCTGGTTACGTACGTAACCCACGTTCCCCGAATAGGGAATGGAGACGTGCATCTGTAAACAGACTACGGGAGATTGCTAGACGACCAATAACTCTGAAGAGAAAGAAAAGGGCCAATGAATGCCAAAGCTCGGCTCCGCAGGTGCGACTGATTAGTCATTTGTGGAGTATATTAGTAGCGTCCGCAGAGCGAGCCTTAGATTTTTGCCAGCTGAAGACAGCTGGAGACTCAGCTGCTGTGGCAGTGGAGACGCACATCTTCGTTCCCCTATTCGGGGAACGTGGGTTACGTACGTAACCAGGACGTTCCCCTTCATATGGGAACTCCAACATGCGTCTGTAAACAGACTACGGGAGACTGTATGGAAAACGCCACAGCAGCTAAGCCCGTCACGCCCCTGATGTAAAGTTTGCCAAGCAAAGCGTGAGCGCACAAGCATCACCAAGAGCGCAACCTTCCAACGTTCCCTGGGCCCTTTAATTACCATTACATGGGAATAATTAGAAAATTTAGATGGGGGGTCGTAATGTGCTTTTACCTAGCTAATATAGACTAGGGATTTTAGAATACGACAGTACGTTGGGAAAGCGTGCCAGTCCCCGAAGGGGGAGGATGCTGCGGAGGCCACCTGCTACCCAAGAGGGGAGACTTGATGGCAATAAGAACATATGAACTAGCCCTATGGAGGGGGAGTGCTACATATGATAAGCTGGTTAGCGTGTAGAGAAGACATGGGTCCGCTTGATCAGGGGGAACACTCCGTGGCTGAAAAAGCATATGGGATTAACATAGGGGACCGCGCATAGCTGGCACCAAACCTCAGCATGTGGGTCAAGCAAGAGTGGGCATACCAGACATCACACTGAGCCAGGCACCCGGCTCCTCCGCTGAGTCAGGTGCTGGGGGCTTCGGAGGAATTTTCTAGGGTTCGCCAGACTGGAAACTTACTAGAAGAATGAAAAAGGCGCATGTATCTCCTTGTTAGGGAGTATGGCGCAGCAAGCATTGTTGACACCGAGCCTTATTTCCTCCCGATTGATCAGGGTTACTCAATAATCGGATGCATATAGATTATGAAATCTCGCAAATGTGTTAGGTGTCGCCCAGCCCGCAGCTCTGCAGATATCTGTAAGAGAGGCGCCACATGCTAACGCCCAGGAGGAGGCGACACTTCTAGCAGAGTGTGCTCTCACGTTCAGGGGACGTGGCTCGCCCTGGCATTCATAAGCGAGGGCGATGGCATCAACTATTCAGTGGGCCAACCTCTGTTTTGATACGGCACTTCCCTTCTGCCGACCACCATAACAGATAAAGAGCTGTTCACAGAATCTTAAGTTTTGCATTTGTTCCACGTAAAGGCTCAATGTGCGAACGGGACAAATGCAGTGTTATTTTATTATATTCTACAGTTTATGTACAGTTAGTACATGAAAAACCTGAAAAGCACTGTTTATTTTAGTAGTATCTTTGCTGTATTGTATTCATTTTGTATTGTAATTTGCGTGAAGATTATTTATTTTTCTTTATTGTTATTTGACAGTGCATTTTATATACCAAACCATAGCAAAACCGTGACCCTAAAACCAAAAACCCAGCCATGAGAAGTGTGTATTGTTGCCCTGACCTGTATCCTGAGCATGAGGTTGCGGTTTGCGTGCTCCAGCTTCTTCTGCCGGTTCTCCACCTCTTTGGCACGCTGCTGCTCTCTCTGCAGCTTCCTGATGTAATCCACCGACGCCTTCAGAATCGTGCCCTTGTTCCAGCGCATGTCCCTGAGGAGAGCGCACACACGCACCTTAGCTGACCACAGTGCATCTGAAGCTATAACAGCACTTATTTATCTCTACTTCGTGTGCTAATCTGACAAAATACTGTGCTTACGGGTCGTTTGATTTGGGAATCAGTGTGCCCAGTTCTTTGATTCGATCATTAATGTTGAATCTTCGTCGCCTCTCGACTGAAACAGATGAAACGTGAGTTAAATTACTGACTCAGAGTTACACATTTCAGTAACACTTCAGAATAATGGTCCATTAGTTAATGTATTTACTAACTATGAATAATCTTGTACAGCATAGTTCAACAGTTACTAATGCATCATTAAAATCCAAAGATACATTAGTTAAAGGGGACCTATTATGCCCCTTTTAACAAGATGTAAAGTGTGTCTCTGCTGTCTCTAGAGTGTGTGTGTTTGAGTTTGAGCTGAAAATACCACAGTAATAATGTTTTCTAAGGCTTTGATCCTAATTGTGGCGTTTTGGTGACTGTCGCTTAAAATTCAAATGAGATTGTGCTCTTTTCAGAAGAGGGCGGAGCTACAGACGCCTGTGCGTCAGCATAGTGGCAGATTTAAAACTCTAATGACAGACTCTGCTTCTCACTCAGGGCTGCTGTTTATGCTAATGAGGGTGGGCGGGGCTTTCCCCCTGTGATGACACGTACAAAGGTAGAATGTCAATCAAAGTGTTTCTGCAGGCTGCTTTTATCAAGTCTGATTATAACAAATAGAGTTAATTAATGTTTACCATTAGGGGCTGGAGATATTCACACACTGCTGACACACTACTGTGTTTAAACCCCTTAGAAAAGTGATTTTCACCCTTTAATGCACAGTGAGTTAACATGAACTAAATAGCATTAACTAATGTTAACAAAGATGAATAAATAAAATGAATGTATTACTAATTGTTTGTTCATTTTAGATGGCTGCATGGTGGCGCAGTGAGTCGCTGGTTCGAGCCTCGGCTGGGTCAGTTGGCGTTTCTGTGTGGAGTTTGCATGTTCTCCCCGTGTTGGCGTGGGTTTCCTCCGGGTGCTCCGGTTTCCCCCCACAAGTCCAAAGATATGTGGTAGAGGTGAATTGGGTAGGCTAAATTGTCCGTAGTGTGTGTGTGGATGTTTCCCAGTGATGGGTTGCGGCTGGAAGGGCATCTGAAAACATATGCTGGATAAGTTGGCGGTTCATTCCGCTGAGGTGACCCCAGATTAATAAAGGGACTAAGCCGAAAAGAAATGTCTATGGGGTGCAGACAATATTGATTTTACAAACTGTAATGTAAAAATTAGGGGTGGAAGAATAAAATAAAAATCTATGCATCTTGAATCATTCTTGAACAATTCAGAACTTTTGAGAATTGATTCAGAATCGTGAGAGAAAGAGTCGTCCTTTATTTAAGAATCGCGATGTAATCAAATTAGATTGTGGAGGCATGAGCACAAACCAGAAACAGAAAAATAAGAAGAAGAACTGACAGGCACGTCAATGTACATATCATCCATACCAAAACAGAACTAAAATAAAAAACAGAAACAGAAATATAATACAATATAAAGCAAAACTTTATATTCATGCATTTTTTTTAAATCAATTAAAAATGACTTCAATAACCTTTTAAAGCATTGAAATATTGCTCAACTTCGTTAATAAAAATAGAGGGTGCAGAAGACATAGAGTAATGTAGGTAAAGAATCACTCTGGAATCAGACCACGACTCTCAGAATCAGAATAGGATTGGATGGTGAAGTCCCTATAAAGATTCCCACCACTAGTAAAAACATAAAGTAACTCACTTAAATTGTGGTTGTCCTTTTTTTGCCGTTCCTTTGCGAGAGCCCGAACTTCTGTCTCTAAAACAGACAAAGAGACGTGAGAAAAGAAACGTTTACTTGAAATCCACAATTACATTTGTTATAATGTGCATATGAAGGCCCACTGCATGTAATAGCATATCCAGCAATGCAGTGTGCGCGACTTAACCTTTTATTTCCATTTCAACATGAAACTGAATTACAACTGCTAAAAGACTGAATTGTGTTCTATTTCGTAACTCGAGTGAAGTCAGATGATGATGATGATGATGATGAAGATGATGAAGGATAGTAATGTTTGAAATGTTTATTGTACAAAAATGCCAGTGGTTTTATTCATTCATAACATAATACAAATATTATTTTTACACGAGTAGGCAGCACATAGTGTATACTTCATAATCTTTCATCAGCAGTAGGCTTACATTCAATCGTGAACAGCCTCATTTGAAATTATTATAATAATAATATTTTACATAATTTAAATATTAATTCAGATGGACTGAAAATTCAGCTTTTAATCGCAGGAATAAATTACATTTTACTTAAATACAAAACAGTAATTACATTTTTGTATTCTCATTAAATACATGCTTTGGTATTGCATTATTGCCATTTTATTATTACCACAAAGATGAAAAGATTCTGATCTGAGAAGATTTCTGATTTCTAAGATTTTACCTTGAAATCTCAGGGGGGCTTCAAATAATTTTAGGTCAAAAATATTAAATTAAGACATTAAAAAGGCAGCACGGTGGCGCAGTGAGTAGCACAATCGCCTCACAGCAAGAAGGTCGCTGGTTCTCAGCATATATGAGTTCACCCCATTTTGAAAAAGATTATGTTTCTCCATTTCTCAGTGAATATGGGTAATATATATTGGTGCATTCGAACAAAACAGATTTATTAAACGGATATATTTATTAAAATAATATTTTAGTCACAGAACATCTTTAGAAATGGACAGATAATACATTTAAATTCATGCAAAATATTGCAAACAAATTGTCTATTTTTTGTTTCTCTTGATTTTTTTCTATTATTGAAAATGTTATTTAATAATTTCTTCTAATATATACATTTGGGCTACTAATGTTTGAACCATTATTGTAAGTTATTTAGTTAGATCAGCTCCAGATTTGGCTTCAGCGCTGACTAAACTAATGTATATGCACAAATATAATATTGTAAAGCATCCTATAGAGAATATTAATTTAATTGAGAGATTTGTGGGGGGTGCACTTATATATGCTGAGCACTGTTTATATATATTTAGTTTACATCTCATCCTCACCCCCAATTTAGTTACATCTGTTACTTGCCACATTTTTTTTAAATATGCAGAGCAGCATTTAAAAGTTATCCTCCTAACATTAAGGCATCCTATGATGCAACAGACGTCTTGAATTTATTCAGTGTTTTTCCTGATTTAATATACAGTATTTTCACCAAATATTCAGTTGGAAATGGTTTGTGAAGCGATAAGATGCCGACTCTTTTGTCTGTGTTCTGTAATTTGATACAGATCATTTACCCTTTGTGTGTTGTTGTTGTCTGTAATTCCTTACGTTTGTTCAATTGGAGACTTTTTTTGGTCTACATGAGATAAACAGCTCATAAATCACACTCAAAATGTTGGGTTGCGTTTAGGGGTAGGGTTAGGATATGATACACAATCTGTACAGTATAAACATTATTACATCTAAATGGGGAAGTCCCCATAAAGGTAGCTGTACAAGTGCCTGTAAACATATAGAGAAGATTCAGATATGATGCCACTGAAAGAGAGAGAGAGATGTTTTCCATTCATCAAAGAATCCAGAAAATGATTGATTATATATTGAAAATGATTGATTATATTATTGATTTGATAATAATTAGAAAAAAACATTTCTTGATCATTAAATAATCATATTAAAATGGTTTCTGGATTATAATCAGGGTACGATCAGGGGGGGTCAGCGTTTTCGGTAATATTCGTTTTTGTAATACATGCTTCAGTAAATCAAATGTATATATTTATTTAAATGACATCTAATTTATTAATAAAATGTATTTAAGTTTGGTATGATATCTTGTGCAGATGATGACCTACTGTATCTGATTAGCTACTTCTGAAGTTACTGTCAGTTAAACTATGCATCTAATTTGACTTTACTTTTAGGCTATATGTAGAAACAAACAGCTATTATACAAAAACACAGTCTCGTGAACGGTTACGTTGTCTATCGGTGCTCTAGATCTGCTGGTTTCACACTGTTGAATGTGTTTTTTCTCGCAGACTGATTGGGCCGATTATGCATTCACAGTGATATGAACCATTATAGGGGTGGTCAAATGTATATTTATATTATTAATTAGATTTTATTTAATATTAATATCAATTATTGACATTATTATTTAAAATACAAAGCAGAGCAAATTATTTCTCAGTATTAAAGAGCTGACCCCCCTATACATGTTGTTTTGATGTCCTTCAAGGGGGATAAAGCGTTAATTAGGGGGGGTCAAAGAGCTGACCCCCTTATACATGTTGTTCTGATGTCCTTCAGGGAGGATTAAGCGTTAATTAGGGGGGTCAATCCCCCCCAAACCCCCATGTAATCTGCACCCTGATTATAATGATACTGAAATTCAGCTTTGATCATTTTACTCAAATAGAAAACAGTAATTTAAGACGGTGAAGAGTTTTCACGTACCCACAGGAAAGCCTTCAGGCCTTTGGTAGCTCTCGAACTTGCTGCAGGAGCTGGGCTTATCCATCATGTGCATCAGGGCTGGAGATGGAGTCACTGTACAGCATATGAAGAAATGGTTTCATTTGCATCATCATTCATGACATAACATTTTAATGGTCCCCTTTAGACATTCTGCTTACTAGAAGTAACTTTGCAACTACATGAGTCAACTAGCAATCTTTAGAGTAGCCTATTAGTAGACCATCAGCTAAGGCTACGTCTAATCCGGATGAGTTTGAAAATGGTGGTTTTTGTCTAAAACGCTCCATGTCCACACTATGGTTTTTAATTGTTTTCTGAAAAAAAAAGGTAATCTATACTAAAATGACTGAAAATGCATGTACTGCTCATGCGCACAAACGCTTTTACCTGCTCATATCTGCCTGCCGTTTGTTTACTTTCCATCTCTTTGAAACGTGGCAGTAAAATGTGTGACTGTGGTCTAATCTGAACAACAGCTATCAGTAAACATTCCCTGTGCGTTGAAGAGCGGCCATATGGAGCATCTACAAACTATCATTCATCTTTAATAAAGCTGCTAAAACATCAAAAACATCTGCTTTACAATGTCCTCCACCATATTAGCTGAATTGGTCACATGATTAAAATGCATCATCGTTAATGAAAAAACTCCAAGTGTATCAGGAGCAACATATTTCTGGTTTTGCTGAGATGTACCAAACAATTGCGGATGTTCCATAAGAAAAGTGCAGCAACATGTACAACAAACATCCGCTTGTAGACACTTCATAAGAAAAGTACAGCAAATTGCACAAAAAATGGTGGCGTCTTATGCAGAGTTCAGACTGCATGATTTTAGTCCTGATTTTGACTTGCGACAGGTTTTGAGAAATCGCTGACAAATGCCTGAAATCACAGGCAAATCAGTGCTCGTTCACGCGAGTAACAATCACAGTGTGAACTATCAAAGACGCCATCTGAGAGAATCACCAAAGAGTCGCAGACACCCTTCAGATATCTGGCATGCTAAATATCTGGAGCTGTCGCCGAAAATCATGGCGTGTGTAATGTTTTCTTTTTGAAAATAACATCGGCGATTACCAACAGCCAATGAGAGAGCAGCATCCACTAGTGAGGGTATCTGCAGGCCAGCGGGCGGATGGGGAGGAGTTAAAAGGGCTTCTTTCGGTCTATTTGGACCCAAGAAAAGGAGGAAAAACTAGTGTAAATTTGTCAGGAGCACCCGTGTGTTTGACGTGTCATCTGAGCAATACCACAACCGGGTCGAAAAAGAAAAAGGTTGAAGAGAAATGGCTAATTCCCTTTAAAAGCCAGGTGAACAAAATAAGGACATTTTCTACCCCACTAAAGGCTTCTTTCTCATTATGTAGTTAATAACAGAAGATATACTACATGACGTCGCGTTGTTTTCATGTCACTTCTCGTGTGTGTTTGGTTGTGAGACGTAGTTTGTGGACCGAGACAAAGTTGTCAGCGATTCTTCCTATTGTAGAGTCATGTGGTGTGAAACCCCCTGTCCCCGATCCAACTTGCAGTGTAAACACAGCAGCGACAGAGCGCTAGCCCAGATAGTCATGCAGTGTGAAAACATCTGTGACGCCACTACTTTGAAACTCCTGCAGTCTGAACTCGGCATTATGGACGTTTTATAAGAAATGTGCAGCAAAACATAAAAAAACACCGCCCTCTTGTGGACATTTCAAAAGAACAGAGCAACGATATGTACCAGGACCAACATATTTCTGATTTCGCCTATAAAACAACCCCCTTTGTTGGTGTTTAATAAGAAAAGTGAAATGTAACAGCAGAAGCATATTTTGCAGAAACACACAAAAAACAGCGCCCTCTCATTCTATAAGACAAAAAATACAATGGGTCTCATTCATTAACCATGCGCATGGACACATGTATGCGTGATATGTGCGTATGGATGTTTTTTCATGAATAAATCATGATTCATCAAAACTTTCATAGTAAAATTTATTATAAATGTACAAATAATTCAAGAGCAACTGATACCACGCAATAATCATGTACAGCCGGGGCCTTATAAACATCCCTACATCCCTATAGATATGTTATTTACAGGGTGGATGAAAAGTCACTAGGCAAAAGTAACAAAGCATGCTATCTTTTGCTGAAGAGGTGCCTTTTAAAATGGTTTTCTATTGGCATTAAGTGTTTTGCGTGATGTTTATGTGCCCTGCACGTGTCTCGTGTTTTGACGGAGTGCTCTGTGCGTCTGCAGCTGGAAAAAGTCAACTCAGCTGAGCATCAAGAGCGTTGATACAGTACGTTTGCTTAAGCTAGCATCACAAAACACGCAGCGCTCTGCTCTTTTGAAAAGTCTTTTCTAAAGTCAACACAAATGCGGCGTGTTTTACCTCATTACCATTATCATTAGTCATTTAGTCATTTTTCTTTTGTTTCAGTGCCACAACTGTCTCTTCTTAATTCATAATTTGGCTCCTTATCACTTTCTCTGGACAAGTGTCGCTTTGGGGAAAGCCCTTATATGGAGTTGGTGTGGGTGTGTATTATGCAAATGACTAATATTGCACTTATTAGTTATATACTGCAATTTTGCAAGGATGCTCCCTGAAAACAATTCAATTTCACTAAGAGAAGAATGAGTTGAAGATCCAATGCACGTGCTGTGAAGTAGATGGAAAGTTTTCGTCAGAAGTTCAAATGTGTGTTTCAAGAGTTCACACTTAGATATTGCTTGACGCTATTAGCAGGTTTGGGATGCTGTCCCAAGAGAGAACCCTGAGCTCGGAGATAATTGAGCTAGGGGCTCCTGCCAGGTCTTTTAGCATGTAAGGGGGTCCAAGATCAGGCAGGTCTCGAGAGCTCCCCCTGGTAAAGGAGGAAAAGGAGGAGATAGGGGGGAAGGGGGATTCTTCCAAAACGAACAATCTGATTGGATTATATCTGATTACGGATGACAGACCAGCCGCAATCAATCATATCACGTGCTCCTCTCGAAAATAGTTTAAAAACTTCACATAAATATGAATAACATACTCAATTATTAGAGACCCAATGACCATTTGTAAACATTTCAATAGAAAAGTACTGTAACATACAAAAAATGCTGTAACTTGGGAAAAAACAATGCTCTCTCATTTTAAAGTGCAACAAAACATAGCAGGAGCAACATATTTTAGGTTTTTGCAGAAATGTACAAAATAGGATGTTTCATAAGAAAAGTACAGCAAACGTACATAAAACAATGTCCACTTGTGGACGTTTTATAAGAAAAGTGCTGAAACTTTAAGAAAAAGCCCACTTGTAGACATTTTAAGTTCAAAGTGCAATGAAACATACCAGAAGCAACACATTCCTGATTTTGCTGAAACACACAAAAACAACACTATCATGTGTGCAGCAAAACATACCAGGAGCAACATATTTCAGGTTTTGCAGAAACGCACACAAAAAGCACACTCTTGTGGAGGTTTGTGAAGAGAAATGCAGCAAAAACGTACATAAAACAACGCCCTCTTGTGGATATTTTTTTAAGAAAAGTGCATCAAAATGTACCAGGAGCAACATATTTCAAGTTTTGCAGAAACACACACAAAAAACACCCTCTTGTGCACATTTCTGAAGAAAAGTGCAGCAAAACCTACCAGAAGCAACATTCATTCATTCATTCATTCATTTTGCTTCGGCACATACACTACGGGCAATTTAGTTCATCAATTCCCCTATAGCGTATGTGTTTGAACTGTGGGGGAAACCGGAGCACCCGGAGGAAACCCACGCCAACACGGGGAGAACATGCAAACTCCACACAGAAACGCCAACTGACCCAGCCGGGGCTCAAACCAGTGACCTTCTTGCTGTGAGGCAATAGTGCTAACCACTAAGCCACCGTGCGGGCCACTAGAAGCAATCAGGTTTTGCAGAAACACACAAAAAACTCCCTCTTGTGGACATTTCTTAAGAATAATACATTAAAGCGTACATAA
>CAIGQW010054382.1:570025-581949 GCA_903798125.1 Danio choprae
TGTGTGTGTGTGTGTGTGTGTGTGTGTGTGTGTGTGTGTGTGTGTGTATGGTATAAGATAAAACGTGAGCATGTGTTCGTATGTTCAGCGGGCCGAATGACCGGCACATCATCAGCTTAGCATAAGTAACGACTGACTGAACATAAATACTACGTTAAGATTACGCCGTGCATGTCATGCCCTTCTTATCCTTTGATACCAAACACTCAAAATCAGACGCTAAACTATCAGCCTTTTCCAAACACAACGTTGATAACACCAGGTTTCGACAGCCAAACACACAATTTCTCTCAAAGCGTTAACAAATTAACATTTTTAATACATATTTCACATGTTTAGGTTAAGGTATACTTTACTGAAATTCATTTCAGGCTCTAAGGTACACATAAAAACACAATAACACACATACAAATAGAAATGAATATTACATAATATTATTTATTAACTTCTCAATCTCACAATTTTGTTATTCCTCGCATCTACTGTGTCTTATGCTTAAGTTAATGGATGTTCAGTGAAATTTAGGGCATTATGATTAACCGTAAAAACAAAATATGCTGAATTATGATCTTTTTAAAAGCTAAAACATGCATTTTCTTTAGTTTCCATTGATTTTGAAGAGTTTGGAACAGACGGGCTTTGGCGTTCTGGGTGGTCTTGATTTTGTGTGATCAGCTTGTGTTATCAGAGGAGCATCACACACATAATTACAGTACATTTCACACATCTAACATAAACCGGTGTGCGAGAATCCAAATATGGGAGCATTAATTGCTTCATAACCATCCCTAAGGTGTTTCCACAAATTACGCACAAAATTGAAACGAGAACAATAGTGTTCACAGCCCAAATGAACACAAAACAAGGCTTTGTTTCATTTGTTTCTCATTTTAAATGGGTTTAAAACAGTGAGAACGCTATAAGACAATGTCAGATTTGTCTTTAGCTCAAGTGTGCTTTACAAAAGAAACCAAAATAGTTTACAAAAGCATTAATGAAGTGGAAAAATATTTAAAAAGTGTTGCTTTAAAGGCTGAACCCTATGCAAACACACATTTCTTCCTAATATCAAACTAAAATATTGTAATTTAGAGCATTTTTCTTGAGGAAAGAATTATAATTGGTCAGAATAAGAAATGTTATTATAAATAATATAGTTTTCCCAAGAAAAATGCTCTAAATGACAATTTTTCAGTTTGATATTTGGATGAAATGCATGCAACGTCCACTTCAGTGTTTTATTTTTAACTCCTTTGGTTTCTTTTCTAAAGCACACTTAAGCAAAATTACATGTGCGTTATCTTGTAATAATATTCTGACTGCTTTAAACCAACTTAAAGTGAGAAACAAATAAAAAAATCGGACTTCTTTCACAAACAAAGCATTGTTTAATGCTATTTATTCCAGCAAATATCGATTTCTTGAGTGAATATATTGGCTTTAAGCTAAAAATGTCTAACACATGCCACCTTTTGGTTATTTCAGTCAAAGCAAATGCTCTAAATAACATTTTTATTATATATTTACAAGACATTACCTCAATAGTTTACAGAATAAACAATAAATTGCATTTTACACAAACACAGAACTATGCATTGTAAATCCATAGAAACTGAGAATGCTTTTATGTCTGAACACAAGTGAAAAGACACAAAAAGAAAGACACATGGCTAGTTAAAATGAGCACTGAAGTGAAACGATCTGTCATATTTATCCAAAAATAGAACAATCAATTAAGAAGAACTTAATTGACTAACAATAAAGACTGTAAGACAGAAAAATACTGTCTAAAATACTTGATAAATGCGACCTAAACAACTAAAAACAGAACATTTCCATGGCATATAACTAATACCGATGCATATTTAAATGTAATATGTTGTCCTAAAAAGCAACGATGACTTATTTCCACTGCCTGTGAGAGTCTGTTAAAAGCAAAACCATAGCTTTTTTTCCCACCAAAAATGAGCAAAGTGTAATATAACGGCTCTTACCGAGTGACATTAGCAGCCCGAGTCCTGCGAGATTCTGCTGTAATTATCACAGTCTGCGCACAATAGCAGCCAAATCAGTAACAGTCTATAGTTCTGCGGTCTAACGAGGAATCAAAGCTATGAAAAGATTGTGAATGTAGCTGAGCAAATAGGATTAAAGACGGCTAATTCCATGAGGCTGGAGCACAGCATGCATTAAAGAGGAATTCTCTGGGGAAAGATAATCCCCATATGCGTTTTAACACACTTCAGCGTTCCCGCCTCTCGCTCACGGACAGTGTCACAATCACACACGCTTGGGCTGATCGAGATGAAGTTTAAGAAGATCCGAGCGGTCCACGCAGAGAACAAATGCACTATATGAGCTCACATCACAAACGAGCATAAGACATAAAGTCATTTGTTTCTCATTTTAAATTGGTTTAAAGAGGTGGGAATATTAGAAGGTAATGTCAAAATAGTTTTTGCTTAAGTGTGTTTTCAGAAAAGGAACATTTGGATATTTCACCTTCAACAGTGCAGAACATCATTAAAAGATTGAAGGAATCTGGAGGAATTTCAGTGAGTAAAGCATAAGGGTGCAAGTCTAAGCTGAACAACCGTGATCTTCGACCCCTCAGGGGGCGCTGCATCAGGAATCCTCATTCATCTATAAGCCTGATCACCACATGGGCTCAGGACTACTGCGGTAAACCTTTGTCAAGCACCACAATACATAGTTACATACACAAATGCCAGTGAAAACTGTACTGTGCCAAAAGGAAGCCCTATGCTAACAGTGTCCAGAAGCACTGTCGACTTCTCTGGGCTTGAAGGCATCTAGGATGGACCATCACACATTGGAAACGTGTACTGTGGTCAGATCAATGAGTATTTCAGGTATGTTTTGGGAGAAATGGACGCCGTGTGCTCCCGATCAAAGAAGAAAAGGATCATCCAGACTTTTACCAGCAACAAGCCCAAAAGCCAGGGTCTGTCATGGTATGGGGTTGTGTCAGTGCCCTTGGCAAAGGTAACTTGTGATGCAGCATAGAGATTTTGGAGCACAATATGCTGCCTTCCTTCTCCAGGGACGCCCATGCATATTTCAACAAGACAATGCAAAACCACATTCTGCACACATTACAAAGTCCTAGCTGAGAAGGAAGAGGATACAGGTACTGGACTGGCCTGCCTGTAGTCCCGACCTTTCTCCAATAGAGAATGTGTGACAACGAAGACCCCAAAATTACAGAATGGGGCAAAATTACACCTGAAACACTCCATCACTTCAGTCTTCAGTCCCTAAACATCTTTTAAGTGTTGTGAAAGGAACGGCAACATTACTGAGTGGTAAATGCTTTACTGTTACAACTTTTTTTGAAATGTGCTGCATGAACCAAAATTGGATTAGAAATAAACATCATGAGGAGCACATTAAATAAAGTTTGTTGTGTTGTCTGCAATGAAATACAGGTCAAAGTCAATTTAGAAATCACTACTTTCTTTTTTTATTTGCGTTTTCCATACTGTGCCAACTTTTTCTGATTTTGTAGATATATTATAATGTATATTAGGTATGCTCCGATTGATCGATGTGCTCGCGTTACAGCAGCTAAAATATATATTGATGTGGTGCGACCTCTGCTTATACAGACTCACGCGAGTGATGCTCTCTTTGTGCAGCAATTGTATATCCAGTGGTTAGAGCTGCTGTGACGCAAGCACAGCGATGACCCCTATCTAGTGTCTCATCCAAAATTAAGACCTCCCCTAAAAGCTCCGTGAGCCTCCTGCATATGGAGCTCCGTCTGCAAATTATACCCCGGAAATCGCGGAGATGAGAGTGACTGAGCAAGAGAACAGACTGTAAGAGGCACATGTAGTGATGCAACTTACAAATTATGTATATTTTTATAACTTGAACATTTAACATTTAATAATATAACTTGTTGTGATATACTTATTGCAATAAACAGTAGTTTATAGGCCTATTTCCTTTTAGTAAAGAAGTAATAGATTTATAGGTGTGCAACTTCTTATGCATCAAATATGGGCTCCAAACATTTTCTTCATTGAGACATGTTAAATTCTTCTTCCATCATTTGCAATGTTTCCAAATTGCATTGTTAGTTATTTTTCTTACCAATTTTTTTGGACCTGTTTTATCTATTATTTTCTGCAAAGCTGCTTCTGACCATGACATGTTCATACTAAATGTTTATAAGAGAAGTGTTTAAGGGATTATATGCAGCATCCTTAATTTATTCTCTTAAGGAGGTAAGGAGAAAGCTCCACTTAAGTATCGTACTAAGAGTGAAAAGGTGCTTTATGCTATGGCAGTTATATAACACTGTCACTGCCAAGGACTACCCAACCATTCTGGAGGACCATGTGCATCCAATGGGTCGAACTTTGTGTCCTGAAGGCGGTGGCGGCCTGTATCAAGATGATAATGCACCAATACACACAGCAAGACTGGTGACAGAGTGGTTTGGTGAACATGAAAGTGAAGTTAAACATCTCCCATGGCCTGCACAGTACCCAGATCTAAATATTATTGTGCACTTTGTGGTGTTTTGGAGGATCGAGTCAGAAAAGGTTTTTATTTTTATATGGCATATTATCGGGAGCTATTATGTGACAACTGATATTTATGTTTTTATGGAATTTATACAAAGAGTATAAAAAAATTCAAGCTTTCAGAACTTTCACAGAACGTTTTGCACAATAGAACCAAATTGCCTAGTCGAATGGTTCAATGAATGCTTCCATTTATATTTCAGACTATTATTCCAGAGTTTACAGGGTTAATATGGGCTTTCTGACTGTCTGCTTTACCTTCAGGGCTTCCATAAGCACCTGTGTAGTGTAATAGCTCAATGAATGCTTACATTTACATTTCGACAGGGTTTACAGGGTTAATATGGGCTTTCTGACTGTCTGCTTTACCTTCAGAACCTCCATGGGCACCTGAGCGGCACTGGGCAGGCCGCAGGGATGGCTGACATTGATGGCTGGGCTGTGTGTGATGGAGATCTGGCGTTTCTGCTGCTCTCTGCGCTCCTGCTGCTGGAGCTGCTCACGCATCAGCTGCTGGCGGAGCAGGACTCGAGACGAGCCCAGCGGGGGTTTACAGGAGCCATGCTGCTGCTCTGGGGGATTACTGCATACACACACACACAGACAGAGAGAGAGAGAGAGAGAGAGAGAGTACGTTATATACAGTTGAAGAATTTTTATCCCCCTGTATATTTTCCCCTCAGTTTCTGTTTGTCTCAATAAAATTACTTGAGGGTTCCTTGAACCTTCAAGATGCTGATGACTATTAAACACGTCATAACAGTCAGTGAAAAGGGTCCATAAAGCTTATTTAAACTGAATTTGAACATGCCGTGTGTGTGTGTGTGTGTGTGTGTGTGTGTGTGTGCGTGTGCGTGTGCGTGTGCGTGTGCGTCTGTGTGTGTGTGTGTGTGTGTGTGAGGCTCTGAACAGGGACAGTGTTTGGTACACTAAGCACTGGTTAATTGAATTATCTTGAGATCCTGGTAGTGGTTAATTAGGAAGCTTAATGTGTTACAGGCCATTTTAAGTCTAGAAGGGATACAGCTGTGGATATGCACATCAATATAGGATCATTTCTGTGACACTGTACAACAATAATTCATATTTTTACATTACAGTTAAGGATTGGGGTAGGGATAGGCATTAATAAAATACAATTTATTTGGTAAGTTATTAAATAATATGAATAATACTCTGTATAATTACTGTTTTTACAGTACTGTGATGGTTGGGTTTAGAGTTGGGGTAGGGGTAGATGTTAAAAAAATACAATTTAATGGCTAATTTAATAAATAATATGATTCATTCTCATTATAATGGCTGTTTTTACATTGCTGTAAGGGCTGGGGTAGGGGTAGATGCTAATAAAATACAATTAATGGGTAATTTAATAATATCAATAATTCTCAATTATATTTGCTGTTTTTACATTACAGTGAGGGTTGGGTTTAGGGTTGTAGTAGGGGTAGACGTTAATAAAATCAAATATATTGGATAATTTGATAAATAATATGAATAGTACTCTGTATAATTACTGTTTTTACATTACCATGAGGGTTGGGTTTAGGGGTAGATATTAATAAAATACAATTAATGGATAATTTAATAAATGATATATATAATCCTTTTTAACTTCTAGTCGCAGCTGTATACCTTCTAGCATCAATCTTCATGTTCATAGTAGAAAATACAGGAAGTTGCGGAGACAAGCAGAGGAAATGGAACTGGTAAATGACGCAGGAAGGATTCAGATTTTTACCATAGGTCAAGATACTTAAGCAATACAAAATGAAAAATGTATTATACACATTAGGGATGTGCGATATGGACTTAAAATGATATCACGATGGTTTCTGGTATTTATTGGGATAACGATATTACTGACGATTCCTGAGTATCCACTGAGAGACAAATAAAGTCCTGTATTTTTATAGAAAAGTATTCATTTTAATATTTTTATTGAAATATATACAGTTAAATATAAATAGTTATGAGCCCCGCTGTATAACTTTCCCCCAACTTCTGTTTAATGGAGAGAAGATTTGTTCAACACATGTCTAATCATAATAGTTTTAATAACTCGTCTCTAATAACTGATTTCTTTTCTCTTTGCCATGATGACAGCACATAATATTAGAGTAGATATTTACTAGTATTCAGCTTAAAGTGACATTTAAAGGCTTCATTAGGGTAATTAGGGTAAAGATAGGGTAATTAGGCAAGTCATTGTATAACAGTGGTTTGTTCTGGAGACAATCCAACACTAATATTGCTGAAGGGGGCGAATAATATTGACCTTAAAATGGCTTTAAAACAATGAAGAACTGCTTTTATTCTAGCCGAAATAAAACAAACAAGACTTTCTCCAGAAGAACAAATATTATAGGAAATACTGTGAGAAATCCCTGAATCTGTTCAACATCATTTGGCAAATATTGGAAAAAGAAAAGAAAAAAAAATCACAGGAGGGCAAATAATTTTGGCTTTTGACTCAAACTCTTTATGATTTTGATTGTAATAGTTATGGTTTAAGGCACCTTAAGCCCAAAACACACCTATAACTCATCAAGATAATAAAGACAACTCTTTAAGACCATGCGCCTGGTGCACAGGCAGTTTTTCCTGTCCTTAAAATTACAAAAGTAGATTCGGTCTAAATGCACCTGCACTGTATGTTTTAGACCAGTGGTCCCCAACCTTTTTTGTCAACGCTTGAAATTTTAACTGCGGCCTGGGGGAGTTGGGGGGTGTGGTTCTACTTAGATTGCTATGCAACCATCAACATTTTCTCAGAGGATGTCAAGCTGACAAAACATCGCTGTAACTCTGATACAAGTTTTATTTATGGAGAAAATTAAAAACCACTGCAGTGTTTTGGGTGCTCTGTGTTTGTCTAAAGTAATTAGTCTACCAAAATAGGTATATTCCATCAGTGCAGAGGGGGACTTTAGCGCTTGAGCTTCGAGCCCCTGCCCCTCCAAAGGTCTCTGCATTTCACTGTATTCCAAACAAGTATGAAGCTGCTCGAACAGTTCTTTTCACGTGACCTGGTGCGCCGAAAGATGTTTTCAACTCAACTGTGTGCGCCTGGACAGTGTGTGCACGTCACACCACCTGCGCACATCGCGATGCAATCTATGCACCTCAATTGAAAATAACAATCTTGCACGCAGAAAAGACGCGATATGTGAACGGCCCCTGAAGCCGCCGTCATTTGCGATCTCCAGCAGTTGATCTTCTTTCACAGACATGCTGGATTCACCTGATTTGTTGACAAATGGGTTGCGGATTAATTCCTTAGCAGTTCGCGGGTCCTTCACTGGGCCTTTTCCCCTATGCAAGAAACTTTCCAAAGACGTCTGTTTCTTACTCATTTTGCTAGCTTGTGGGTTAAATTTTGTCGCTCAAGTGAAATAAAAGAACGTTCAGAATCAGTATCGGCCTGCGGCCCGAGGGTTGGGGACCACTACTTTAGACCATATGTTTTAGTTTGTTAAAATAGAGCCTAAGAAGTCAAAAGTCCATAATCTGACACAGTGACTATTCCTATAGACAGAATATCACATAGTATGAACTCAGCATGACACTATCTTTGTTAATCCGCCGTGAATATTTGGTATGCGTGAAATAATCACAAAACTGGGCCAAAATCCCCTGATGTTGATGCAAAGTGACGAATCATGAAGCAAATCTCAGCCTCATATATCTCAAATCTCTCTCTCTCTCTCTCTCTCTCTCTCTCTCTCTCTCTCTCTCTCTATTCCAAGAAAAAATACACCTGACAGTGAAAACCCATGTAATAATATAATAAATGCGTTTCCTACTTGGAGTATTAGTCTTGTTTCTAGTCCAAATACCTAAAAATTAAACCAAGAAGCATTTACTAGACAAGCTCAAAATATAATGTTGTTTTCAGAAATAATGAGTCAAAATTAAGTGAGATTTTCCTTAAAACAAGCAAAATAATCTGCCAATGGGGGAAAAACTCATTTAATTTTGACTCATTATTTCTGAAAACGAGACTATATTTTGAGCTTGTCCAGTAAATGCTTCTTGATTTAAGAATTTTTAGGTGTTTGGACTAGAAACAAGGCAAAAATTAAAGTAAGCAAAGCATTTTTTGCAGTGTAAGTATATCTGTTAAATCTAAATCTATCTAGTTTTTCCTTAAAACAAGCAAAATAATCTTGCTTTTCATTTTGACGTGCGATTATCTTGCTTTTAATTCAAAACTCACTTCATTTTCACTCATTATTTCTGAAAACGAGACTACATTTTGAGCTTGTCCAGTAAATGCTTCTTGATTTCAGGATTTTTAGGTATTTTTTTGCAGTGTAATAATGCAATAAAAGCAGACTCCGCTTCCTCCAAATCAGCTGATGTTTTCAGTTTTTTGTGGCTGTTTATGTTTTGTTTCTCCCACAGTTTTCCTCCCAGTATTTCACCATGTTCTTCTTCTAGAGATGTGAATTACACAACACTCCCTCCTGCGCTTTCAGTTCTCCTAGTGCGCTGTAAAACGCCATTACTTACTTTACTTTAAAAAAAGGAGCAAACCCTGTTGTCTTAAAAGCAACAAGTTGATTTTACTTAAAAAGGGCAGTAAACCCACTGACTTAGCTTTAGTAATTGTGCACATGCAGTAGTTTGTTTACTTAATCCGTGTACATACAGGAACCAGAGTGAAATTCAACAACAATTTTCAATAATAAACTTAATATTCGATCTTAAGACCTTTTTTAGCACTCTTTCCAAAGGATTGAAGAGCTCATCGCTACTTTGGGTTTCAACTGGTAACATTGGCGACATTCAGAATATTTACTATTTAACTTACACAATATTTACTAGTTGACTTACAGTATATTTGATTTTGATTGTAAGAAACTTGGGCGGCACGGTGGCTCAGTGGTTAGCACTGTTGCCTCATAGCAAGAAGGTCGCTGGTTCGAGTCCCGGTTGGGTCATTTGGTGTTTCTGTGTGGAGTCTACATGTTTTCCCCGTGTTGGCGTGGGTTTCCTCCGGGTGCTCCGGTTTCCCCCACAAGTCCAAACACATGCGCTGAAGGGGAATTGATTAACTAAATTGGCCGTAGTGTATGAGTGTGTGTGTGAATGAGTCAGTGTGTGTGTGGGTGTTTCCCAGTACTGGGTTGCAGCTGGAAGGGCATCCGCTGCATAAAACATATGCTGGATTAGTTGGCGGTTCATTCCGCTGTGGTGGCCCCTGATGAATAAAGGGACTAAGCCGAAGGAAAATGAATCAATGAATGAATGAATGTAAGAAACTAAATCCCAAACTAAAACATTATTCATAGAATGGCCTCTACAAAACAGCAGAGATAACGGTGTTGCCTTGGTTACTGCAGTAAACAAAGCAGCCTGAGGTCAAATATAGCAGGATCATAAACTACACAGCATCCCAATATTCTCAGATTAAATGCAGGAAACTTTAGCAAATACCTAAACACTGTATAATCAAAAATGATGCAAAATATATGTTAAAAAAGCATTTAAGTCTTTTTAATACATTTTAAGGGCCTTAAATTTCTTAAGACAGCCTGTTAATAGTTATAAGGCATCGAGTTTACTCTCTTTTTTACAGTAAAGCCAACTACTGGCTTGTTACAGTGTGTTTGAGCAGAGGAACTGCTGTCCAGATGAGAGCTTTTCTGGCTCTTTTCTTGACTCTTTTGATGCGTCCCGAATCCTCCGCCAATCCAGCTGTGCAGTAATCGCTCTAACTAGCCTGTCTGGCCAATAAACGCTTGCTTAGCATTGTGCTATAAACGTGTAATCTCAGTGTCTGCCGCTTCACATTTCTGTTCCTGACGCAGGCCATTGTTCTTCAAAAGTCAAAACTTATATTACTGTTTGTGAATTGAATTTATGGGCGTCACGGTGGCGCAGTGGGTAGCACGATCGTCTCACAGAAGGTTGCTGGCTCGAGCCTCGGCTGGGTCAGTTGGCGTTTCTGTGTGGAGTTTGCATGTTCTCCCTGTGTTGGCATGAGTTTCCTCCAGGTGCTCCGGTTTCCCCCACAGTCCAATGACATGCGCTATAGGTGAATTGGGTAAAGTGTATGTGTGTGGATGAGTGTGTATGGATGTTTCTCAGTGATGGGTTGCAGCTGGAGGGCATCTGCTGCGTAAAACATATGCTGGATAAGTTGGCGGTTCATTCCGCTGTGGCGACCCCTGATTAATAAAGGGACTAAGCCGAAAAGAAAATGAATGAATGAATGAATGAATAATACATTTATTTTATTTTATTTGAAATGAAACTGCAGGGAGGTCTTAAAGCTCCTCTTTAATAATAATAATAATAATAATAATAATAATAATAATTGTATTCATATTAATATAAATATTAATATTAATACATGCATTTATTTGATTAGATTTGATCTAAATCTGCAAGGATGTATTATATTATTATTATTAATAATAATAATAATAATAATAATAATTATTATTATTATTATTATTATTATTCATTCATTCATTTTCATTTCGGCTTAGTCCCTTTATTAATCTGGGGTCGCCACAGCGGAATGAACCGCCAACTTATCCAGCATATGCTTTATGCAGCGGATGCCCTTCCAGCTGCAACCCATCTCTGGGAAACATCCATACACACCCATTCACTACGGACAATTTAGCTTACCCAATTCACTTATACCGCATGTTTTTGGACTTGGGGGGAAACCGGAGCACCCGGAGGAAACCCACGCCAACACATGGAGAACATGCAAACTCCACACAGAAACGCCAACTGACCCAGCCGAGGCTCGAACCAGCGACCTTCTTGCTGTGAGGCGAACGTGCTACCCACTGCGCCACTAAAAATAATTAATTCATTTATTTTATTTGATTTTTACAAAACTGCAGGGAGGTCTTTAAGCTCCTCCTTAATAAAAATAATTATGAATAATAATAATAATAATAAAATATAATACATGTATTTATTTGATTTGATTTTATATAAATCTGCAAGGAGGTATTATATAATAATAATAATAATAATTATTATTATTATTATTATTATTATACATTTATTTATTTGATTTAATTTGGAATAAAACTGCAGGGAGGTCTTAAAGCTCCTCTTTAATAAAAAAAAAAAATATATATATATATATATATATATATATATAATAATAATATTAATTTTAATATTAATACATGCATTTATTTGATTTTATATAAATCTGCAAGGATGTATAATAATAATAATAATAATCATCATCATCATCATAATCATAATCATAATCATAACAATAATACATTTATTTATTTTGACAAAACTGCAAGGAGGTCTTAAAGCTCCTCTTTAATAATAATAATAATAATAATAATAATAATAATAATAATAATAATAATAATAATA
>CAIGQW010054382.1:594580-605789 GCA_903798125.1 Danio choprae
AAATAAATAAATAAATAAATAAATAAATAAATAAATAAATAAATAAATAAATAAATAAATACATAAATAAATAAAAAAGCTTTACTTTACCTTCAGGACATAAAAATAAATAAATAAATTAAGACTAAAACTAAGACTAAAACAATTGGTTAAAAAATTTTTCGTTAACTAAACTAAAATTAAAAAAATAAACGAAAAACTGAACAAAACTCACAACAGTCTCTGAAAACTGAAGTCAAATAATAGTTAGCATAATAATATCATTTTTGCTCACGGCTGTGTTCTGATTGACAGGTCCCTACATAGTGTGCATTGTTCCCTAGTTCATATATCTACAAAATATGCAGATTGGTGAGACGTGGGATTAAGAAACGCTGATGTAGACCCTTTAAAAACTGGATTACTTCTGTATTTAATTACAGGAATGAATAAAAACACAGATGAAAAGGCTGAGATAAATAGACACCAAATTCATATGACGAAATGTTCAGTCACCTCTACATAGAACTAAATCTGTGTTGTTTACATCCCGCTTGAAGATCTAGTTTAAGTTTCATTACACGGGCAAAAGGTCTCGGAGGTTCATGTGTCTCAAAATGACACAACGCTGATTTCACAAACTCTGCTGCTTCTCACGCCATAGGAAACACTCCACACACACGGTCTTGATTCTAGAACAAATTTCTAAAAATTGAAACAGATTTTCTATTATTATTGTTATTATTATTATTATTATTATTATTATTATTATTATTATTATTATTATCATTATTATTATTATTATTATTATTATGTTCAACAATGTTAAAAGTCATATTTACGATTTATTTTTTCCGATTTTACATTATTATTATTATTATTATTATTATTATTGTTATCAACAATGTTAAAAGTCATATTCACCATTTATTTTTACAGATTTTTCATTATTATTATTATTATTATTATTATTATTATTATTATTGTTGTTGTTGTTGTTGTTGTTATTATTGTTATCAACAATGTTAAGTCATAATATTTACCATATATTTTTCCAGATTATGATTATTATCATTATTATTATCATCCTCATCAACAATGTTTTCCAGATTTTCCTAAAAAAGTATGTGAAGATTTGATTATCAAGAAAAATGTGTTATTTTTATTATCATCATCATCATCATCATCATCATCATCATCATCATCAACAACATTAAAAATGTTAAAAAAACATATTTACCATATTTTTCCAGATTTTCTTAAAAATGATTGTATGCTGATTTGATTATCAAGAAATATTTATTATTATCATTATTATTATTTTATTTTTATTTTTTTCCTCGCGTTGTTTGAACTTTCAGCAGTGAAACTTAAACCACACTGAACTGAACTGAACTTCAACTCTGAAATCTGGACTTTACTAAAACATGTTAAGCTGCTATGACACAATCTACATAGTAAAAAGCGCTATTTAAATACACTTGAATTGAATTGAATTGAATTATTAATAATATAAGTATGTGGATGAATGTGTATGGAAGTTTCCCAGGGATGGGTTGCGGCTGGAAGGGCATCCGCTGCGTAAAAACATATGCTGGATAAGTTGGCGGTTCATTCCGCTGTGGCGACCCCTGACTAATAAAGGGACTAAGCCGAAAAGAAAATGAATAAATGAATGAATATTATTTTATTATTATAAATGCAGTTGCCACATCTCATCAACTCAGCTTGTCCTTACACATTACTTTTCTTTCTTACCCAGCTACTGCCTCACAGATCAGATATGCACAGCAGAGGAAGGTTATTATACACGCACGTTTGAAGAATCACGCCTCAATCTTTTTTGGGAAAATTGTGAGGGTGAAAAAACAAAAAACAAAACAGGAACTCTAGAGATCTGACTAAGGAGTTGCGCTGATGACCACCTAAAAATACACTCCAACATTCTGGCGTCAACTCCCAAAACCACAGTGGCCTTGTAATGGACAAAAAATAATCTAAATCAAGCCACCTTGCACGTCCTTATCTATTAGTGTGCAACTAATCAACCAACAATGAACCCAATCATCTTCCGCCGCTGCCCTTAAATGAGCATGAGTGTCTGAATTTGTGCCTCGCTTGAATCAAAAAACAGCTCAAGAATAAAAACAGGAGTGTGAAGAAAGCAGGAGTTCTCTTGGTTCATTACTTCGAACTAATTTCATTGATATTTAAATTGAATTTATTTTATTTTATGCAAATTATGTTTTTTATCGGGCAGCACGGTGGCGCAGTGGGTAGGACAATCGCCTCACAGCAAGAAGGTCGCTGGTTCGAGCCCCGGCTGGGTCAGTTGGCGTTTCTGTGTGGAGTTTGCATGTTCATCACGTGTTCTCCACTCCGGGGCGTGGGTTTCCTCCGGGTGATCCGGTTTCCCCCACAGTTCAAACACATGCGCTATAGGGGAATTGGGTAAGCTAAATTGTCCGTAGTGTATGTGTGTGAATAAGTGTGTGTGGATGTTTCCAAGTGATGGGTTGCAGCTGGAAGGGCATCCGCGGTGTAAAACATATGCTGGATAAGTTGGTGGTTCATTCCGCTGTGGCGACCTCAGATTAATAAAGGGACTAAGCCGAAAAGAAAATGAATGAATGAATGAATGAATATTTTTTTCCCTGGAAATAAAGGAAGCAGGATTTAGGATTTAAATTAATTAATGTAAACATTGACGTGGATTTCAGAAAATTCATTCATTTTCCTTCGGCTTTGTCCCTTTATTTATCAGGGGTTGGAATGAACCGCCAACTATTCCAGCATATGTTTTACACAGCGGATGCCCTTCCAGTTGCAACCCAGTACTGGGAAACACCCATACACACGTCTCTCACACGTCTCTGATAAATCTTTGATGTCTGATTGTGGCGTTTTGGTGACTGTCGCTTTAAATGCAAATGGCATTGTGCTCTTTTCAGAAGAGGGTGGAGGTACAGACGCCTGTGCATCAGCATAGCGACAGACGTAAAACAGCAGCGTGTGTGTTGTCAGTGCTGGTCAGGTGTGCATGTTGTGGTTGGTCAGTGTGTGCTTCATGCTTCTGTCAGTCTATGGAGACTCCTGTCGCTGTTCATCTAAAACTCCACATTTATAATCCTCTTAGTCTTAGCTGACATTATCTTCAGCAGCTCAAACACTCGTATGGCTAATGGACAGACGGCTGCTTCTCACTCAGAGCTGCTGTTTATGCTAATGAGGGAAAGATGGGCACTAGTGGGCGGGGCTTTCCCCCTTTGATGACACGTACAAAGGGAGAATGTCAATCAAAGTGTTTCTGCAGACTGTTTTTATCAAATGTGATTATAAAAATTTGAATTAATTAATGTTTTTCATTAGAGGCTGGCTATATTCACACACTGCTGCCACACAACCCCTTATGAAAGTGAGTTTTGCACATTAGGTCCCCTTTTAAAACCAAACAACAGAAATAAATGAATTTCGGTGTAATGTTCTGCATCCGGTAGTGAATTAACACCACAGTGATTACGCTCAATATTTTAGCAACAAACCGAAATAGTTCCTAAAATCCACTCAGAGTGTCTGAGGTATTAGCCCGCGCTTCTAAATCTGTGTTGTTAATTTTCACCTCATGGCGGCCGGAGCTGTTTCTGCCTCGTCTAAATTAAGATCTCTCCATCTGCCAACGAAGCTTTAGTGGAGAAACAGACTTTACTGCTGACAGAGACACAAACTCATCACCTGCAGGCACTTCTGGGATAGAAATTAAACATTTCAGGAGACGAGAAAACAGATGAATTAACTTAACCAATCCTTTGAGCATTGAGAAATGAAGGTTTCAATCAATGGTGTGCTTGTACAGCGTATGATTCACGCTGTATCTAGGGTTGCAGATTCCTGGGGATTTTCAAGGTTGGAAACTCATTCATTCATTTTCTTTTTGGCTTAGTCCCTTTATTAATCTGGGGTCGCCACACTGAACCGCCAACTTATCCAGCATATGTATTACGCAGCGGATGCCCTTCCAGCCACAACCCATCTCTGGGAAACATCCATACACACTCACTCATTCACACACACACACACACACACACACACTCATACACTAGGGACAATTTAGCTTACCCAATTCACCTATAGTGCATGTCTTTGGAATTGTGGGGGAAGCCGGAGCACCCGGAGGAAACCCACGCAAACACGGGGAGAACATGCAAACTCCACACAGAAATGCCAACTGACCCAGCCGGGGCTCGAACCAGCGACCTTCTTGCTGTGAGGCGAATGTGCTATCCACTCCGCCACCGTGCAGCCCAGGTTGGAAACTTTCAATGGGAATTAATGGGAATAAACTGTGAATTTGAGGGCGGCGCAGTTGCTCAGTGGTTAGCACTGTCACCTGACAGCAAGAAGGTCGCTGGTTCGAGCCCCGGCTGTGTCAGTTGGCGTTTCTGTGTGGAGTTTGCATGTTCTCCCTGTGTTGGCGTGGGTTTCCTCCGGGTGCTCCGGTTTCCCCCACAGTCCAAACACATGCGCTCTAGGGGAATTGATGAACTAAATTGGCCGTAGAGTATGAGTGTGTGTGTGAATGAGTGTGTATGGGTGTTTACCAGTACTGGGTTGCAGCTGGGAGGACATCCTCTGCGTTAAACATATGCTGGAATAGTTGGCTGTTCATTCCACTGTGGCAACTTCTGATATATAAGGGACTATGAATGGAAAAATTAATGAACTGTGAATTTGGTAAATTAAAGTAGGGCTGCACAAAATATAATTTCAGCATCGATATCGCAATTTGTGCATATGCAATAGTCTCATCGAAGGATCTGCAGTGTTGAATTGGGATTATACTTGACCAGGAGCCGCAGTCTTTGCAGATTTTTGCCATAATGAAGCAAAAGTTGATTTAATTTTATACATGTGTTTTTAAGGCCTGTGACTATATGAGCATATCATTCAGGCTGTAGAAATTGTACTGTACCCTTTGTAACCAACCCAGGCTCATTCTGATTACGTACCCCGATATACATTTCTGGAGAGTGCCAAATATGTCCCAGGAGCTGCAGTTTTTGTTTTCGTGAATCCACCAGAGGTCGCTGTGTACGCTTTTTGAGATCTCAAATTTTTCTCGCGAGTGCCATTCGCACCTGCTGTTCTCTAATAAATCCACCAGAGGCTGCTGTCGACTGACTGACTGACTGACTGACTGACTGACTGTCTGACTGACTGACTGACTGATCGATTGACCCACCCTCCTCCTTCCCTAAACCCAACCGACAGTGTTTTCAAAAGCCCTCGCCTGATTTTTACCATGTTTACAGATTTTACCACATTCTCACCCTGTTATTTACTTGTTTATTTTATTTTTTGGCTTCTGTTTTTGTCTTACCCGCTTTCTGGAACCGTTCCTCACTGGACTCGAACCGCCCAGTAGCGTTCGTTTTAAAGATGAAACGCAGCCATACGTACCTCTGGCTACATAATTCATGATCTCCAGAAATGTATTCAGAATGAGCCTGTGTTGTTTGTAACTTTAATGAAAAATATTTTATTGAATTATTTACACAATGAAGACTATTGCAGTGCTATTTTACATTTGATAACTCAATTTCTGTACCTGCAATGTCAGATTTTCCAATATCGTGCAGCACTAAATTGAAGGTTAGCCTATGACAGGGTACTAAAAAATCATACTACATAATTTTGGTTTAATCAACCAGATTTAATGTAATTCTCCAGCCTACATATTCCTCAAATCACATGCACACTGCAGAAAATGATTTTCTTACTTACAGTTTTAGGCCCAATCCCAATTCTACCCCTTAGCCCTTCCCCATACCTTCAAGCTAAAGAGAATTGGGGCACCCCTACCCCTTCACGTGAACACGGAAAAACGAGTGCCCCAATTCTCTTTAGCTTGAAGGTGTAGGGCTAAGGGGAAGGGCTAGATAGAAAATTTTGAAAATTTTCAGGACCACACTTGAAACCAAGGGGTACAGAAATTTCTCAGAATACATCATCTACAATGGCAGCATGGCTGCACACCCGAGTCAGGGGATGCACAAATTAGTATTTTTAGTCATTATTACCAATTTTTACAACAAACAAGCATATGTTTAATACATTTATAACCGCGCTCGTGTTTTACCATCATAATTTTTTCAAAAACGCTGTTTTCGTGTGTTTACATAGATGAATATGGCCACGGTGTAAATACACAGTACAGTTACCAGCTTATTGACACATTATATGGTTATGATAACATGATATTGTAGCCTTCAGGGATTTCCTGAAGATAAATACCAAAAAATAATGCAACTGGAATAACTGCAGTCACCGTCATCGATCTCATATGAAGCAAGAGCTTGCGATGACGTATGATGACCTGTGTGTGTGTGTTTGTGTGTGTGTGTGTGTGTGTGTGTGTGTGTGTGTGTGTGTGTGTGTGTGTGTGTGTGTGTGTGTGTGTGTGTGTGTGTGTGTGTGTGTGTTGTAGTGCTGTCCCATTGCTTAGGGGTACATTTTAAAGCCCTTCCCCTTCACACTGGAAAGGTGTAGGGGTACAAAAATATAATTGGGATTGGGCCTTAGTCTTGTTTCTAGTCCAAATGTCAACAAATCAAGCAGCATTTTTTAGAGGAACAAAGAATGTCTCGTTTTAAGAAAGAATGAGTTTTTACTTAAAACAAGCTAAATAATCTGCCAATGGGGTAACAAAATAATCTAGTTTTTCCTTTTGACATAAGATTATTTTGCTTATCCCATTGGCAGATTATTTTTGTATTGCATATTAGCAGATTATTTATACAAATTTCTCAACATTTCTAAGTAATTTAAATAATTTCCATCAATTCACATAAAGTTTCCAACTTGGAATATTTCCAAAAATCCTGAGACAAAGTTCTCATGGCAGGGCTCGCAAAATCTGGTAGCCCGCAGTCCTGGGGTTATTGTTTTTTCAGTCGGGCTACCAAAATCTATCTACACCATGGCTGGCGGGCTATCTAGATGGCCTGCCGGGCGTGGTGTAGATAGATTCAACTCCTCTGATGACACGTACAAAGGGAGAATGTCAATCAAAGTGTTTCTGTAGACTGTCTGATTATAACAAATACAATTAATTCAACTTTACCATTAGAGGCTGGAGATATTCACACACTGCTGACACACAACTGGGATTTTGCATAATAGGTCTCCTTTAAAACTGTGGTTTCCAATGAATAAGCAGAGAGTAGGTTCTGCAATGTGTCAGCTAGGGCTGTGCGATTTGGGGAAAATATCTAATTGTGAATTTTTTAATAGATATTACGATTTCGATTTGATTTGTGATTTAATTTTGTAGTCAAGCTTCAGCTCAATAATCTGTATAGCAGCTTCTTACTGTTAAAATGCAGCGAGTGTTAGTTAATATCTTTTCAGTTCCTTATTTAAATAACTCTAACTTTTATTCAAATTTGTTTATAAATATTCAGAAATGAAAGGCGTTAGTTATCTCCTGGTGCCTTCGTGATGTTTTCTTCATATGGTGTAACAGCTGCAGACAGCTCTGAAATTGTACTTTGCTGTTGCTCGCTACTAGATTGAGTGTCACTGGCAGTACTTTTAGTTGACTTTTTAGCAAGACACTCCTCATATAGCCGCCTGTGGAGCTTTTATAGGTGCTGGTTGATGTACTTCCTCGTGCTGTGGCAACAATTCTGTGACAGCTCTTACAAATGACCTGGTTTTGTTCGTCGTCTGTGACTTTGAACCCAAAATATTCCCATATTGCTGACATGCTGTTTATCTTTGATATGAATTCGTCTGTTAATGCTTCTGAAGCGGCAGACGCCATCATCCCACTTGTCCGTGCTTTCCTGCTTCTTTGTTTTATTGTGGGCTTCCCGCATAGTTCAGTTGCGCAATTCTGATTGGGCAGAACGAAAGTGAGCTCACTCAATTGGCTAGTAAGACTGTCACACACAGACGGCAGTAATGCATTTGCTCTAGGTGGGGGAAATTATATGATACATATACATCTCATGTCGCAGCCTCTTGCGATTAACTAATTGCAATGTTTCAAATCGCGATCTGCGATTAATGATTGTTCGATTTCGATTAATCGCACAGCCCTAGCATCAGGTGTCAGTAAAGCAAGTGGTTAAATGCAGCCTTTGACTTCTTGGTTTGTTCCAAAAGTAGACTTATAGCTAATATTCAACTCTAGAGATGTGGACCTTATTTCTTTTTACTACAATGTATTTTTCATAAGGCAGCCATATTGTTGAAGCTAGCTAGACTTGGGTCCAACAAGTTGTCGAAAAAATGCACAAAATGAAAATACAGAACAGTGATGTAATATAGTTGATCACAAGAGCCTTTCAGACAGAGGTCCGGCAGCTATCAAGAGAGAAATAACTATCCAAATAAAAGAAATCTTTTTTATTTTGATAGTTATTTATTTTCAGGGTTACAGTACTTATGATTACGTCAAAACCCCTTTTCACTTTTCTTTAATTCCAAAGAGAACCAATGACCTTTGTTTGTTTTTATTGTTATTTAGTGCTGTATTATTTGCTTACTGAGCAGCAATAAGGAGCACTTTGGAATATAAGGAGTTTCTGTGTGTGCTTGTATAAATCAATAGTGATGTGAAATTAATGAGTGCGTAATAATCGCGATTTTTTTCAGACTATGATCGTACTAGCAAAATCTATAATCGTTGCATCGCTTTATTAGACGATAGGTGGAAATGTGTTTATAAATAATAACCTGACTTCCAAAAAAATTATTCAACTCTAAAATATTCAGTGCAATAATAATATATGCATCATAACTCAACTAGAACTTCTGATCTGCATTCTGAAAGTACCAGCAAAGTTCACAACACAGTTTCATCAGTGAGATCTTCATACAGACACGGGATTCGTGAGTAAATATTTAATGAATATACTGTATCCTAAGGCGTTGTCTACTGTAACACGCATACAAACCGCACGAAACGCGACGCAAACGGAACGCGTCCATTATAGTAACCGTCAATAACACGAGCGGCCGTTATTAATAATCCTTCGCGTCGCGTGCAGCCTGGATAAAGTGAGTACAGGTGACTCTAAACGGCTAAAATAGCAGCACAACTAATAAACAAACCGCGCAGACGGTATTCAAGAGCACACACAGCACTTTTAATGGCATTGAGAGCTGTCAAACGCTCCATTCACTGACCTGTTTTGCAGCGGCTGACTCTTCAGCTCGTAATACGTTTTCGGCTCTTCTTGAAAATCCTCTCCGACTTCAAAGTCGGGCACGATCCCCGATTCCGACTGCATTTCCAAAGTTGTCAACTTTCGTCGGCTCCCAGGTGGAAAATAATACGTCAGTTCAGAGCCGTACTTTCAGACGCACGAAGTGCCAGCCACCGTGATGTCAAGCTGTCAGTTCTCCGTGCGCTCCAGTTGTCCGCTAGTTTCGTTTTGTAGTCAGTCAAGAGAACTGTTTGACTGCGGAGAAAGCAGACTCGTGACGCCCGGAACTACAAATCCCATGATCGACGGAAGATTTGTGTCAGCAACTTTCCATTGGCTGGAGCCGAAAAGAGGGCAGTGACTTTCCGTAAAGTAGCGCTTTTGACTTGTTATGAACATACATCATTTTAGTTAGCTTATTTTTACGTAAACCATCATGAAGAATTATGTAATTATTTAACATTCTTTTCATATATACATTGTGCTTATTGGAACAAATAGGCTATAAGTTATTTCACTCTCGATGTAGTTTTGTTTATAGTCAGTGTCCACGCGATGGTAGTATAATCTAATCAATGAAGTTACATCAACTAACATTTTTGCTGATCTTGATTTGATGATTCTTTTGAGCTGTTTAAACTAGACATATGTTACTAGTATTAAAGTGTTTCAGAAGATTCAGAAGCTGTGGTAGTTGTACACGAGACTCGGTAATTCATATGGAATAGTTCCTGATTCACCAGGAAATATAATAATGTACAGATGTTTTCTCTCTGCTATTTTCCCCCTTATTCTCTGACAGAATGCTCGTCTTTTACTTCATTTGACTAGAACTGAAAATATTGTGTCAGAAAAAAACACTGAATACAAAATTGCATTATGCATCTCTTTATTCTTCTTGAATCACAATTTACTTTTATTTGTTCAGTTGTGTATCTTAATCATGTGCATCATTTGTAGAACAAAGACAACTAAAGGCTTCTTCAAGTGGTAACATACACTATAAAATGGTAAATGAAAATTGTTTGTTTGCGTGAAAATCATTTTACAGTCCCATTGCACACAAGTTTCTTAATATTGGAACATGGACATGAAGGGTTTCAGCAGTAAACGACATTAGACGTTTAGGTGATACTTGCAGAAAAACTGTGCTGACTTAACAGAAATGAGTCTTATAGCAGTCTCCTTTAGTTGTGTTTTGAATCAGTTTAAAGAGACAAAACTGTTTAGTTATATAATGCTTATACTTCATTTGTGGAGGAAAGTGCTGTCCCTCTACTTAACAACATCTGACTTAAATTTCAATAGCTTGTAAAATGAACACATGTTTGGTTTGTATTGTTGCACTTTGTTTAGTGTCTGTGGAGTTCAAGATTGCAGAAAAAGCTTGCAGATCTGACTCATTTTAATCAACATTTTGCTAAATACTTTGTTAAATACTTTATTAATTATTAATATTTCCAAAATGTCATGTGATCTTGAAATCATCTGAAATCAGCCTGCCTTCATTATAGAAAAGTCTGGATTTAGACTCATTTGTTTATGGTGTCACTGTTTGTGGTGTTATTTTCTGTGGTGTTTTTTTCTGTGGTGTTACTCTCTGTGGTGTTACACTCTGTGGTGTTGCCCTCTGTGGTGTTACCCTCTGTGGTTTTGCCCTCTGTGGTGTTACCTTCAGTGGTGTTGCCATCTGTGGTGTTACTTTCTGTGGTGTTGCCATCTGTGGTGTTACCTTCTGTGGTGTTATTCAATTTAATTCAATTCAAGTGTATTTATATAGCGCTTTTTATAAGGTAGATGGTGTCAAAGCAGCTTAACATGTTCTAGTAAAGTCCAGATTTCAAAGTTGAAGTTCAGTTTAATTCAGTTCAGTTCAGTGTGGTTAAAGTGGAGCAAATCTACCGAAGCGCAGCTCTACAAGTCCCGATCCGAGCAAGCCAGTGGTGTTATCATCTTTGGTGTTGCGATCTATGGTGTTACCTTCTGTGGTGTTGTTATCTGTGCTGTTGCCATCTTTG
>CAIGQW010054382.1:614851-626590 GCA_903798125.1 Danio choprae
AGAGAGAGAGAGAGAGAGAGAGAGAGAGAGAGAGAGAGAGAGAGAGAGAGAGAGAGAGTTTGTACTTTTTATACCTCAGTGGGGACTTAAACCTGAATACACACTGACTCACGGGGACTTGTGTCATCATGTGGGCACCAGAATTTGAGGTCTCCATGCTTATGTCTCCATATTTTAAATATGTAAAAGTGCAGATTGTGTGCTGTGAGTGTTGGGTTTAGGGGTAGGACTGGGGGAGAAGAGAGAATACACGGTTTGTACAGTAGAAACAGAGAGAGTGTGTGTGTGTGTGTGTGTGTGTGTGTGCGCGCAGATAACGGCATGGCCCCGCTCTGTCTTTGTAGCCGGTAACGTGAAGGCGTGGTGTGTGTGTGTGTGAGTGTGTGTATGCTGAGGGATAGAAGCAGATGTGCGGCGCTTCTTCATCCGCCAGCGGAAACGCCCTGAGAGACGGAGGTAAGATTTATTCTCTCCGGTGTAAATCACGATGTAAACCGGCTTTTATTTACGTGTCGTTTAGCGTCCGTCTGTCGGGTTTGACAACAGGCTGCAGGAGAGCACGTGAAACGCGACGGATTAACCGGGCGGTGTTCACGGTTTTATTATTCCTGAATGAAGAGGGCTGGTAAATGAACGAGCTGTTGGATGTTTTGCTTTCATGAGCGAATGACAGAGGCACGATCATTCATTTCAACATTTACAGCATATTACTAAATACACCTCGTGTGTTCAGTAGCTTGTGTCCTGTTGAAGCATCTTTGTGAACTGTGAGATATGAGAAATATGCTGGCAGCTCAATGTTTATATTCAATATTTCTGGTAATATATCTGAATTGTGTCATGTTGTGGAGATATAGAGGTTTGCGTAATCAATATTTCGCTTTTTGGGAATCACATCAAATGATGTCATTATGTTTCTTTTATTTTAGTAAAAATATAACAGTAAATGTAAATGCATGGGCTAAATATGTATACAGGACAAAAAAAGTTTAATATTATGAGAAGTATTAATTAATATGTGTACAATGAGAAATGTGAGGAACATTCATTCATTCATTTTCTTTTTGGCTTAGTCCCTTTATTAATCTGGGGTCGCCACAGCGGAATGAACCGCCAACTTATCCAGCATAACATCCATACGCACCCATTCACACTCATACACTACGGACAATTTAGCTTACCCAATTCACCTATATCGCATGTCTTTGGACTTGTGGGGGAAACCGGAGCACCTGGAGGAAACCCACGCCAACACGGGGAGAAACTCCACACAGAAATGCCAACTGACCCAGCCGAGGCTTGAACCAGCGACCTTCTTGCTGCGAGGCGATTGTGCTACCCACTGCGCCACCGTGCTGCCCCTTGAGGAACATTCGAGGAATAAAATAATCATTTTAATCACATGATGTCATTCAGTGTAACAAGTTTACATTTAAAAGACACCAAAAATAATCTTATTTAACTCAAGAAATCACATTTCAGCCCTGAAATACTAATTGCATGTCATTTTAAAGATCATTTTTATCATTGAAACATCCAGGTTTTGCCCATTTGTCAGCAGGTTTTCTAATCATTTCAAAATATAATAACATTTATTATGATTAGACATGGTGGCTCAATGGTTAACATTGTCGCCTCACAGCAAGAAGGTCGCTGGTTTGAGTCCCGGCTGGGTCAGTTGGCGTTTCTGTGTGGAGTTTGCATGTTCTCCCCGTGTTGGCGTGGGTTTCCTCCGGGTGCTCCGGTTTCCCCCACAGTCCAAACACATGCGCTATAGGGGAATTGATGAACTAAATTGGCCGTAGTGTATGAGTGTGTGTGTGAATGAGTGTAAATGGGTGTTTCCCAGTACTGGGAAGGGCATCCACTGTGTAAAACATATGCTGAATTCATTCCGCTGTGGCGACCCCTGATGAATAAAGGGACTAAGCTGAAGGAAAATGAAGGATTTTCCATAAGCATGTTGTTTTATTTGACTTGATACAGTGTTCACCCCTCAAAAATCTCTCTTTCAGATGAATATTTTCTATAGGATGCTTTACAATATTATATTTGTGCATATACATTAGTTTAGTCAGTACTGAAGCCAAATCTGGAGCTCATCTAACTAAATCATTTACAATAATGGTACAATAATGAGTAGCCCAAATGTATATGTGAGGGAAAAATATTAAATCAAAATTCTAAAAAGAGGAAAAATCAAGAGAAACAGAAAATATATTACATTTAGTTGGATTTTTTTGCAATATTTTGCATGAATTTAAATGTATTATCTTTCCATTTCTGAAGGTGTTCTGTGACTAAAATATTATTTTAATAAATATATCAGTTTAATAAATCTGTTTAGTTCAAATGCACCAATATATATGACCCATATTCACTGAGAAATGAATTAAAGTATTCAATTTCAAAATGGCGTGAGCTCATATATGCTGAGAACTGTATAAATAGATTATGCTTAAGGGGCTATTTAATTAATATGTGGACATTTGCATATACATACATTTATATGTCAACGTTTTATTTTGCATCATTAGGCTTTCAATGCATAATAAATCACTGTACTAAATGTAATTTGATGCAGACACCAAAATGGGGCATCTCGTCTGTGCCCCATTTGTGGAGCCGCTGTGTGGAGTTTGCATGTTCTCCCCGTGTTGGCGTGGGTTTCCTCCGGGTGCTCCGGTTTCCCCCACAGTCCAAACACATGCGCTATAGGGGAATTGATGAACTAAACTGGCTGTAGTGTATGAGTGTGTGTGTGAATGAGAGTGTGTGGGTGTTTCCCAGTACTGGGTTGTGTGCTGGAAGGGCATCCGCTATGTAAAACATATCCTGGAATAGTTGGCAGTTCATTCCGCTGTGGCGACCCCTGATGAATAAAGGGACTAAGCCGAAGGAAAATGAATGAATGAACTTTTCTTTCTGAATGAACGAATGCTTAAGCTTTATAGAGACATGGTTTAACTTCAGTCTATAAAAGCTTCTTTATCGACACTGATGATTCCATGAGGATCCTTTAAGATACAATTGAACCTTTTCATTGAACAAAATCTCCTTTATGCTGGAAAAGCTTCTCTAGATTGTGAAAGGGTCAGTTCACCCCCCAAAAAAGAAGATAATTTGCACAATGCTGGAAACCGGTAGCCATCGACTTCCGTTTAGTGCTGCACAATACTGGGAAAATATAGGATATGCTATACTGTTGTTGAGTATTGTGATATCTGTTACGATGTAACATTTCCCCGTAGAAAAATGCTATTTTTTATTAGCTAAATCATTTATTTATGTAATGATAATAAAAATAAACATGTCAAAAGATATTTTTCATATTGAATTAACTCTAATTCAGACTAAAATAAACTGTGGAGGTGCAAACATTTAGTCGTTAAAACACTATGATTGAGTGTAAACCTGATATGCAGATATTCTGACTCTGATTGGCTGTTGTCATTTTCCTCTCTCGTCTCGACTCTGCCCACTAGTGTTTATATTCAGCTCTGGGTGCAGCTTCTAGCCGATAGCAGAACTGCAGCTACTGGGGAGGTGGGGCTAAAGATAGTAAGCCCCCATCTGATTGGTCAAATTTAGATAAACAGCCAATACATAACATAAATGTAATGTATGACACGTCTGCAATACATATAGTGCATATACTATTATCACAGTAACGATAATTGCAATATATTGTACAGCCCTGTAGGAATTTTGTGTCTACTATGGAAGTCAATGGTTACCGCTTTCCAGCATTCTTCAAAATATCTTCTTTTGTGTTCAACAGAAGAACGAATGTCAAAAATGTTTGGATCAAGTGAAGGATGAGTGAATGAGGACAGAGTTTTTGGGTGCACTGTCCCTTTAAAAAATGCTCTTTTCAGAAGTGGTCAATGATTGGTTCCTCGCAGTGAAACCCAGCTTTATTTTTTATTGAAGAGTGTGTTTTGTGTCCGCTCATTCACATTCGCAGTTTTACCTGAAAGTGAAATAAGGTCATGCTGCCGGGGGAATATTTGCATGCGGTATTTGCATGTGTGTGCTCCAAAAGGGTGGAAGCTTTCTAATAATTCATTCATTCATGCTGTTACAACGCTATACTTTAAGTCTGCCATAAAGACCCAAAACATTGAATGCAAAAGGAGCATTTTCACAAACCCAATGAAGGACATAAAGACACTGCAGGGGTTTTCTGAAGAAACAGGGAGTCATATAAGCCAGTATATTGTTCAGTTCATATCACAGTGGTGAAGTATGATTGGTTATTTGCAGCCATTGTTATTGAAATGAAGACCATTTGAATTGTAGATAGTATTTTATTGGACAAAGAATGAGGTCACCAATTTTATTTGTTCATTTTAGTGTGACAGGATCTTTGTGAATTTAAAGCTGTTCAAAGCAGCTGTTCAAGCTGTCACACTAGCATTTTGATGATCTCAAATTTTAGGATAAAAACTGTATTTATTTATTTTACAAGTGGGCGACATGGTGGCTTAGTGGTTAGCATTGTCGCCACTCAGCAAGAAGGTCGCTGGTTCGAGTCCCGGCTGGGTCAGTTGGCATTTCTGTGTGGAGTTTGCATGTTCTCCCCGTGTTGGTGTGGGTTTCCTCCGGGTGCTCCGGTTTCCCCCACAGTCCAAACACATGCACTATAGGGGAATTGATGAACTAAATTGGCCGTAGTGTATGAGTATGTGTGTGTGTATGTGAGAATGAGAGTGTATGGGTGTTTCCCAGCACTGGGTTGCGGCTGTACGGGCATCCGCTGTGTAAAACATATGCTGGATTAGTTGGCGGTTCATTCCGCTGTGGCGACCCCTGATGAATAAAGGGACTAAGCCGAAAGAAAATGAATGAATATTTAACAAGTTCCATTGTTATGTATTATAATTGTTTTAGAAATATATTTCTAAATATATTTTCATTTCATTTTTAATAAAAAAAAACGAATTGTCTATTATTTCACTAAAAACCTTTATTACACATTTTTACAACTTAAACAATTGTATTTTTGTAAGAACAACAAGAACAACATAATAATAATATTAATGATACTACTACTAATAATAATAATAATACTTTTTTCTTTAAGATCTACATTCCACTGTATTCATTCTTTTTTTTTTGGCTTAGTCCCTTTATTAATCTGGGGTCGCCATAGCGGAATGAACCGCCAACTTATCCAGCATATGCTTTACGCAGCGGATGTCCTTCCAGCTGCAACCCATCACTGGAAAACATCCACACACACTCATTCACACACATACACTATGGACAATTTAGCTTACCCAATTCACCTATATCGCATGTCTTTGGACTTGTGGGGGAAACCGGAGCATCCGGAGGAAACCCACGCCAACACGGGGAGAACATGCAAACTCCACACAGAAATGCCAACTGACCCAGCCGAGGCTCGAACCAGCAACCTTCATGCTGTGAGGCGATCGTTCTACCCACTGCGCCATCGTGAGGCCCTCCACTATATATATGGTGGTTTAATTTTCTTTTTGACAATTTTTTTTTATTAATTATTATTATTATTTAGCTTTTTTTTTACCTTTAATTAATAGAACAGTGTGGACAATTGACAGGAAGTCACGGCGAGCAGAGAGAAGGGAAGGATCGGCAAAGGACCTCGAGCCGGGAATTGAACTCTGGTTGTCGTTAAAGGTGCCATAGATTGTTATGGGTCAGTGATGCCGACATTCAGCACAAATCCATACGTTTCTCCTTTCCGTTCGTTCTTTCTAAGAGGGAATTCTGCAGAAGCACTGCTCAGACGTGTCTCGTTAGTGTCTCGTGTCGGTTAGTAACGCTATATGTTATTGCACAACAATTATCTGGCTTTTTGGCTAAATGAAAAATCACTCAGCCTGTGACTTAGATAGTGATGTTTTGTCCACCAGGGGGCGATCCTATAATGCTGGGACGTCAATAACAAATCCTAGAAACAATCAGAGTTGTTTTGTGGTATTTATTTGCGGTTTTGCGAAGAACTGCACAAAATAATCCTTTATTCATTCGTAATATGTCCCTGTAAATATCATTAGTGTGAAAAGGAACACAATTGGTTGGCTTCATACCACCCCGTAGCGTTCACTTTACCTCGAATCTGCAGTGAAATGTACGTCTGTGTGTGTGTATGTATGTTTTTGTAGTTCCAATGAGCTGTGTTGACACTGCAAATCCTCATGCACTGTGCAAGATTGATTTACTGTTTTTAGTTTTCCTCATATCTCTCCGGAAAAACACTCGCTGACGTCCGTCTTGCTTGTCAGCCCTGTAAACAGGATGGGGAAGTTAAAGAAGAGTGTGTGGATGTGGAAATGAGCTGCTTTTTTTCTCGCAGGAATCCACAATCGGGAACTCGAGCAGAAAGAAACTCATTTTAAACACGGATTTATTAGTTGTCTTCTGAAAGCAGCGGAAGTGACTGTGTTTTTCTGTGACGGTGTATTATCACTTCCTCTTGACCAATAGCACATCTTCCTGTAAAACCGTTACGCTTTACACCGCTTAGGCAGGGCAAAAGTTCATTTATATAGCACATTTCATACACAATGGCAATTTGAAGTGCTTTACATATGCAATAATGGATGAGGAGATTTGTAAATGTGTAAAGCGCTTTGAGTACGCAGAAAAGAGATATATAAATGTAAGGAATTATTATTATTATTATTATTATTATTATTATTGCAACCCAGGCTCATTCTGAAAACATACCTCTATATACATTTCTGGAGAGTGACAATTACGTCACAGGAGCTACGTTTTTCTGCAGTTTTTGTTTTTCATGAATCCACCAGAGGGCGCTGTGTACGCTTTTGGAGATCTCAAATTTCTCTCATGAGTGCCATTTGCACCTGCGGTTCTCGCGTAAATCCACCAGAGGCTGCTGTCAACTGACTGACTGACTGAATGACCGATCGACTGACCCACCCTCCTCCTTCCCTAAACCCAACCAATAGTGTTTTCAAAGCAATCCAGAAAAAGAAAAGCCCTAGCGGCAGCTTGATTTTTACCACGTTTTTGGATTTTACCACATTCTCACCCTGTTATTTACTTGTTTATTTTATTTTATGTTTTGGCTTTTGTCTTATCTGCTTTCTGGAACTGTTCTTCACCAAATTCGAACCCCTTCGTCGCAGTCAACTTTGCTCCACGTCACAAGTCCGCTGACGTACGCAGCGAGCCGCTGGGCAAACTGGTAACAGTGGAAAAGCTGTCCACACGGAGGTAAGCGGTCAGCTGGTAAACGTGAAAAGGAACGGCGTCATACCGCCCTGTAGCGTTCGTTTTAAAGATGAAATGCAGCCATACGTACCTCTGGCTACATAATTCGCCATCTCCAGAAATGTATATAGGGCTACGCTTTCAGAATGAGCCTGTGTTGCATTATTAACATAAAATATAAAAAGTATAACAATTAAAACCACCTCTGCAAGTGATCTCAATTATCCTTTCAAAAATGTCTTGAGACAAAAAATAAAAATTGTTTGCTGTTCAAATTGACTCCCCTTTGGTTATGTTTGGGGCTGTTTTTGCCCCATTGACAAGTTTTTGCCCCATTGCTTCCATTATAATGAGATTTTTTGATTGCAAAGCCATCAGACAGCATATAATCATGCATTCTTGACTGTTGCTGGTTTTACCTGTTGGGACGAGGGACAATGTGTATTTTTTACTGTTGATCAAACCATCAACAATCAATAATGCATGATTATATGCTGTCTGATGGCTTTGCGATCAAAAACTGCGATTATAAAGGAAGTCAATGGGGCAAAAACAGCCCCAAACATAATGAAGGGGGAGTCAATCTGAATAAGATTTGTCAGCAAAAATCATCCCATTTGCTAAAACACAGAGAAAGTTGTGGCCAAATTAAGACTCGAAATCACCTCAGAGTGATGAAAACATCCCCAGGGTTAAAACTGAATCTTACTTTCAGATTTAGTTAAGAGTGGTTGACCTGGAGCTTATTTTTAGCTCGATGTCGATTCTCCTTTGCGAGCCTCTTGAAAAAGCTCTGCTTCTCTTCTTCTTTTGATGCCTGTGAGTGTCGTGTCTGGCAGGTACAGCATCTCCACAGACTGACAGAGAATCCTGATAATCCGCATGAAGGAGGGAAACACAGAGGAGAAGCCAATCTTTTTAAAGTTTGCAAAAAAAGACACAATCCCAAATGTGAACTAGGTGTTTCAATCAAATAGTGTCCTAACCCTAGGCTGCAGTGCCCATGAGACATTTGCACCTTTTGGACTTCAATTCCCATGTGTCTTTGCTTTCTTAATTGTGCATTTGTGTCAGCTGTGTCTTTACCTCATTTGGTTCTGTCTATTTAAAGCCGCGGTCAGACTAGAGTTTGAGCATGCGAAATTTGTCGTACGACGCTGCGAAAAGGGGCGGGATAAAACGATATGATTAGACGTTGATAAAGCCAGTGATTGCTCCATATATAAAATTTCTGTCCTATTTTGATCTTCTGTCTGTCTCACGCAGTCATGTGATGCGATTTTGCAGGACAGAGTTCACCAAGCTTGAACTCTGGAACGCAGCGACATGTGAAACTTGTCGCACAAACTTGCGTTTCCGGTATTCTGCATTCGTATGAATATGAATGTAAGTCTATGGGGCAAAAAGTGCAGTGTGACTGCAGCTTAAGGGCGTACTCACATTATGTACAGCTGCCTTGAACCGTGCCGAAGCATGCTTGTTCCCCCTCCCCTCTCCCCCAATGGCCTGCACTCACATTGCATCTGAGCTGGAGCATGCTTATGTCATCGATGATGCGCTGTTCAGCTTAACAGAGAGAAGCGCTTTCACTCAGCACAGTGGACATTGCTGCAGTTATATTGTTTTGTGTTATTTTTAGTGGTTTGGGATGCAGTGACACACACTGTCTTTAATAAACTATGACAGCTCGTGTTCATTGAACAGTAAGAATGATTAATAAATCCATATCAAACAGTCCCTTAAAAGTGACGTAGTGTCTTCAGTTTCGGGCTCAGGCGAGCTTTGCACTCACTCTACAAGCGTACCGCGCCAAAGCTCAACCGAACCGCGCTCTGGCACACCTCTTCCAAACGGGCCAGGGCCGGCAAACGAACCGGGAAACGCACCTGGGCACGGTTCGGATAGCGTAGTGTGAGTGCACCCTAAGTCTCTTTGTTTTGTCTTCTCAAGGTGAATGCGTACCTTGGCTCTAGGGCTCAAACAACCAAAAATAAGGTCAAGAATCTTGGTGTGATTCTGGAGTCAGATCTGAGTTTCAATAGTCATGTCAAAGCAGTAACTAAATCAGCATACTATCATCTCAAAAACATTGCAAGAATCAGATGCTTTGTCTCCAGTGAGGACTTAGAGAAACTTGTTCATGCTTTTATCAGCAGCAGGGTGGATTACTGTAATGGCCTCCTCACTGGCCTTCCCAAAAAAACAGTCAGACAGCTGCAGTTCATCCAGAACGCTGCGGCCAGGATTCTGACCAGAACCAGAAAATCAGAGCACATCACACCTGTCCTCGGGTCTTTACACTGGCTCCCAGTTACAATCAGAATAGATTTTAAAGTATTATTACTTGTCTATAAATCACTAAATGGCCTCAATACATTACAGATATACTCACTGAATACAAACCTAACAGATCACTCAGATCTTTAGGATCGAGTAAACTAGAAATTCCAAGAGTTCAGTCAAAGCAGGGTGAATCAGCCTTCAGCTACTAACAGCGCCCCCCGCTGCTGGAATCAGCTTCCAGAAATGATCAGATGTGCTCCAATATTAGGCACATTCACATCCAGACTGAAAACACATCTGAACAGGAACCACAGTCCATATATGGTCATGAAGTATCTCCATGACAACATTAAACAAGATTTCCCCCCGTGCTTTTACCTGCACAGATGAATTCTTCAGTAAATGGGGTCAGTTTTGTTTTCATGAGGATTTGATCAACAGCCTAAACCTCAGTGTAGTGAAATCAAAGCAGTTCCCATGTGGATCATCAACAGAGGGACGCTCACAGCTGTTTGTGAAGAAACATCTGATAACAGACGTGAACTGCTGTTGTAGCACGGCTGACCTTCAGAGTTCTGGAGAATATGCTCACACCGAAGTGCAGGTGGACTGACTGAAGTCCTTGAGGGTCACACATACACACACACACACACACACGCACACACACACAACACAATCTCCTGCATGAGTAGCTGGCAGACAAACAGCTCTGAACACCCATAGGAGATGCGAGTGTGTGCGAGACAGAGACTGTGTGTGTGTGTGTGTGTGTGTGTGTGTGTGTGTGTGTGTGTTAAAGAAAGAGAGGTCTGTGTGTGAGAGAGAGGTATGTGTGTGTGTGTGATTGAGGGGTATGTGTATGTGTGTGTGTGTGTCTGTGTGTGTGTGTGTGTGAGAAAGAGAGGTGTGTGTGTGTAGAGAGAGAGTATAGTGTGTGTCGGTTTGTGAGCATGTGTGTGTGTAGTTTGTGTTCATGTGGGTATGTATAGTGTGTTTCTTTGTCTGTGAGCAGTGTGTGTTTGAGAGAGAGAGAGAGAGAGAGAGAGAGAATATAGTGTGTGTCTGGGTGTGTGTGTGTGTGTCCTCTATGTGTGTTTGTGTGTACAGTATATACAGTAGTCAACATTTAAAGTTCTTGACCTCTAGACTAGGTTGGTCTGGTGTCATAGCTGGGGGCGTGGCCTGGGGGCAGAGTCAGCGTGAGTGAAAACATTCCTTCCTCTCCATTGGAAATGAATTGCGGTATTAATGTTGAATATTCCTATAACAGTATTTGTTACGATATATAAACAGACAAATGCTATTTTTATTAGCTAAATCATTAACGGTCATAAAATAAACAGCTAAAAGAAATTCTTCAGAATCAATTCATTCTAATTCAGACTAAAATAAACTGTGGAGGCTCAAACATGTAGTCTTTAAAACACTGAATGAGTGTAAACCTGATATGCAGATATTCTGACTTTGATTGGCTGTTGTCATTTTCCTCTCTGGTCTTGACTCCGCCCACTAGTGTTTATTTTCAGCTCTGGGTTCAGCTCTAGCCAATAGCAGAACAGCAGCTACTGGGGAGGCGGGGCTAAAGATAGTAAGTGTGATTGGTCAAATTTCGATAAACAACCAATGCATAAATGTAATGTATCACACACGTCTGTGATACAATATATTGCATATACTATTATCGTGATAACGATCATTTTGTGATATACTGAGCAGCCCTAGTGTTGACATCTGTCAAGTGAGCACACTGTATATTGAGACAGAGCTTTGAGTGTATTTGTCTCTGTCTCGCTGGACACTGCTGGTGTTGTGCTGAGTTATAGCGTCCCCTGAGAGGCTGTTTAGGGGTTAAGTGGCTCAATCCAGACCGCAACAGATGTACTTTTCAGCAGGACTCTTTGAACTGGCATGCTTAATATTTCATTATTCCAGCGGGCCACTGTGCCATTGTTCGGGAATTAAGGCAGCATTACTGGAAACATGCCAAGAGCACTTGCTGCACTGCTGCTTGCTCAGTAGCTCTGTTTCCATCCACCTATTTTTTTACGCATTTTGGTTTATTGCATTAAATGGAAACACAGAGATATGCATACATTTAGAAAATCTGCATAAAAAAACATATGTGCACAATGATGCATATTGTTATGCTTGCTTATGACAACTGTCTGTTTGAGTCTTCTAAAGCATAAAAATACCATAATATGTGTGCAGATATTTCAGAAACATGCT
>CAIGQW010054382.1:672738-691399 GCA_903798125.1 Danio choprae
AGCGCCCTCTAGTGGATTTGTCATCTGTAACGTACAACAAAACGTACTCTAAGTAACGTATTTCAGACTTATTAAAATGTAGACATCGCCCTCTAGTGGATTTGTCATTTTACACATTCAACAAGACGTATGCTAACGTATTCCAGATTCACATACATGTACACAGCGCCCTCTAGTGGATTTGTCATTTTAAATGCACAACAAAACATACCCAGAGCAATGTATTGTAGTGTACAAAATAAAAATGTAGTTGGAGGTGTGTATTTGCAAGAATTTTGGTTTTGGTCGTTATTGATGCAACTACAGAAATGACTAAAATGACAATGTAAAAATGTATTTACCCCAACGAATTAAAATAAATTAAATATACGTTTTAATAGAATTCGCATCACATTTGAGTTTACTGTAAACTCTTTAGGTACATTCAGCAGCAATACTAAAACCATATTTTAATGTATTCATAAAGATGAACTGAAGTCCTACTTTTAAAGGTACAGTTCACCCAAAAATTAAAATTCTGCCATCATATACTCTCCCTTCACTTGTTTCAAACCTTTATGCAATTCTTTCTCCTGTTAAGCACAAAAGGAGATATTTTGAAGAATGCTAAAAACCGGTAACCATTGACTTCCACAGTAGGAAAAACAAATACTATGGAAGTCAATGGTTACAGGTTTTCAACATTCTTCAAAATATCTTCTTTTGAAACTCAAAGGTTTGGAATCACTTGAAGGTGAGTAAATAATGAGTAAATTATATATTTAAATAAACTATGATACTTTTGTTTGTTTAATTGCATTTAGCTTGCTGTTAAGTGCAGTTTTACTCTGATATTGAATGTGGCTTATACTGTACTATCATATTTCATATATACATGAACACATTTTACACGTGGTTGGGGATTTAGTGTTACTTTTGTGTGCCTAAAGGGACAGTTCACCCAAAAATTACAATTACCTCACCATTTACTCTCCCTTGATTTGTTTTACACCTTTTTGAGTTTTCTTTATTCTGTTGAACACAAAAGAAGATATTTTGAAAAATGCTGAAAACCGGTAAGCATTGACTTCCATAGTAAGTGAAGTCAAAGGGTGCCAGGATGCAGCATTTTTCAAAATATCTTCTTTTGTGTTCAATAAGGCTGGGCTAAATGAGACTACATTTTCAGCTTTGAGTGAACTATCCCTTTAAGAAAAACATCATTTTTAAAACAAAAGGGCTTAATAGATAATCTACCATCCGTATATGCAATTATTTTGGTTAATATAGTCATGTTGTTAATTTAGTTAAGCATTTGATTGACGTTGCTTTAATTTCATGCTCATGTTTTGTGGTTTTCCTCCACAGATGAACTGGCCCAGTCCGAGTGCAGCTCTCTGTGTGATAGTCTTCCTCTCGATGACGGTAATGATATTAATTATCAAACCACTATCAGCTCTCTGTGTGATGTAATTAAGATTTATTACAACACATTACCTCACTTCCAGTGCTTCTTCATCAACATTGTTTCCCGCTGTACGCACTAAGACATGCTCATTAACACACTTATAACAGATCGTTTATCATGCAAAACCAACGATTTAAACGAAAATTCTGTCATCCTTTACTTTTGAAAAATGTATGACTTTCTTTATCCTATTAAACACAAAAGAAGATATTTTCAAGAATGCTGGAAACCGGTAACCATTGACTTACATAGTATTTGTTTTTCCTAATATTGGTGTCAATGGTTACCAGTTTTCAGCATTCTTTAACATAACTTTTTGTATTAACTATCCCTTGTTTTGGTGACTGTCGCTTTAAATTCAAATGAGATTGTGCCTTTTCAATAAGGCTAATGGAAAGATGGCTGCTTCTCACTCAGGGCTGCTGTTTATGCTAATGAGGGAGAGATGGACACTAGTGGGCGGGGCTTTCCCCCTCTGATGACATGTACAAAGTGAGAATGTCAATCAAAGTGTTTCTGCATCAAGTCTGATTATAAAAAACACAATTAATTCATGTTTACCATTAGAGGGTGGAGATATTCACACACTGCTGACACATAACTGAGTTTAAACCCCTGCATAATAGGTGGCCTTTGACTTGTATTTTGAAACCAAATGCAGCAAAGTCAGTCACTAACTGTAATCTGTGTGTTCAGATGATGATGGTCAGAGGCCGCGTTCCCGATCAGTGCAGTGTTCTCCATGTCTCAGTCCTCCTCTGTCTTCATCTCGGCTGGATTTCGACCCCGAGAGACGATCCTCATCCAGCGACACACACCACGACAGAGCTCTGAACAGGTGCGAAAACTCACATTAATACCTGCTAGGCCTGGTGATAGGCTTTTTCAAAGAAGAAATCCGCTTTACGATTTAAATCAATTGTTCCTCCACTATTTAAAAAAAAAAATGAATGTAGTTGAGTGTTATTAACGTATATAATAATTATAGGATATAAAATATTTAAAGTTTTTTTTTTAAAGTGGTTCAAACTACATCAGGTTTGTGAGCACTAGTTGTCATGTAGTTTCCTATTTTTTTTTTGTATTTGTAATGTATCTGTAATTCATTCATTCATTTTCATTTCGGCTTAGTCCCTTTATTAATCTGGGGTCGCCACAGCGGAATGAACCGCCAACTTATCCAGCATATGTTCTACGCAGCGGATGCCCTTCCAGCTGCAACCCATCTCTGGGAAACATCCATACACACCCATACACTACGGACAATTTAGCTTACCCAATTCACCTATACCGCATGTCTTTGGACTGTGGGGGAAACCGGAGCACCCGGAGGAAACCCACGCCAACACAGGGAGAACATGCAAACTCCACACAGAAACGCCAACTGACCCAGCCGAGGCTCGAACCAGCGATCAGCGACCTTCTTGCTGTGAGGCGAACGTGCTACCCACTGCGCCACTGTGAGGCCCTGTATCTGTAATGTAATTTGTATTTGTAATGTAATATTTATATGTATTTTCTAAAGATATTTGTACTGTTTTAGTGTATAAAAAGCCTAACCAGGGACTAAGGCTGCAAATTAGCCATTGGCTAGAAGCCTCAATGTGGAGCATCGGCTGCTTTAATAGCAATGTTACACTGCATTGTCCCTATTAAATAAACAGAAATAATAGTATAATAAGGATTTATTTACAATTGCATACAAGACTTTTATAATAATAATATTAATAATAATAGTGATAATAATATTAATTAAACTATTTTATAAAATTACAGTCTCTTGTAATGATTGTTAAAAGGGAATATTTTAGTTTTCCATATTCTTTTGTACTGTTTATTTTAGAATGAACATACATTAAGAGGTTTATTCAATTTATTTTGCACTATATCAGTTCATATGAATTACTCAGTATCTCGTCAAATCTTCTGACCAATCAAATGCTCTCTAGTGTCTGACATTCCCCGCCCCCTTCTTCTCATTGGCTTTTCATTTGATGCGCTTGAGCTCGACCACTCTCATTGGCAGAGCTGTGAGAAAAACAAACGCTATTGGCTGTTTTTAAAAAGTGGAGATGCTACTCTGTCCCGCCCTGTTTGTGTTTTAGAAGGAAAACCGAGTTTATTTCAAACAAATCAATAAAAACTACACATTCAAGTTAATCAATAAATCGATTTATCGCTCAGCCCTGCTACCTGCACATACTGTATCAACACAACTGTCAAGAACGTGTCCAGGGGTCTCATTTTTAAACATGGCACATGCACAAAATGGGTACAGAAATGTCCGTACGCCACTTCCCATGCAAAAGTTGGGATCTATAAAAAAAAAAACTTGATGGGAGTATGTTTAAGTGTATCTGTCTGCGGACTGCAAGACGCGGGGCATATAACTTAGTGGTAGTAGGTTAGAGGTGTAACTTGCAGTTATTGAGATCTCATTGAACCATGCGAGATGTCACAACGAGATGCTGTTGGCAAGATGGCGGAAATACTTAACAGAAAACATTTTCTCCAAATTTATCCACAACCTATTTATATGATATATTGTTATATTCATTCATTTAGCAACTCAACCATGCAACTCGCTGACTTCTTTATCTGTTTTGTCGTGACAGTTAGCCTACTCCGCGTCACCCCCTGTGGTTATAAATAACAGTACAATGGTGAGCGCTTCTACTATAAAAGCCTCCGCAACTCGGCTGTACTTTAATAACTGTGATGGTTGGGTTAAGGGTTGGTGAAGGTGTAGACGTTAATAACTATGATGGTTGGGTTAAGGGTTGGGGAAGTTGTAGACATTAATAAGATGATGGCTGAGTATAGGTTTGTGGTAGGTATAGACGTTAATAACTGTGATGGATGGGTTTAGGTATGGAGTGAGTGTAAACATTAATAACTGATGTACATCGCTATCTTGCCGAAAACATAGTTTTGACGTGGGTCTCCATAACTTCAAGTTACGCCTGTAACGTACTACAAGTTACACCCCTTCATGTTACGCCCCTGTCTTGCAGTCCGCAGACAGACCCTACTCAGTATGTTCGCAGCTGTAAGTAAACTCTAAATAATCATTGTCCTTATACACAAAGCATTTCGTTTGTCTCTTGACATCTCTTTTGTCTCTTGATTTTGGTCTGAAACATTACCTAGACATGTTCATGACAGGCAAGACTTGTCGTCTGAACTCTTGGTTTAATAATCACTGGACATTTCTCTTTCAGATTAGATCATGAGGTCCAAGGGCCTGGACATTATTATACCCCTCGAGAGGTTTTCTCTGCCCAGAGCAGTCCCTGTAAAACTTTATCCAGAATGCCAAAGGACCCCCGCAGTTTACCACAAACCCCAGTCCTGCCCCGTAATGCCTACAGCAGCAGCCAACTCCGGTAAGTTCAGTAACATCCCACTAACAACCACTCAGAAACCAGAAACCATCTGCAAATTCAGCACGACAACTTACAACACCCTAGAATTGTGGTGCAATTCTACAGTTATTTCATGTCCAAGTCTGGTCCTGGAGAATCACAGTTCTGCAGAGTTTTGAGAAATCTCACCCACCTAGCTTTCTAGCACTTTAACAAGTTTCTTTTAAGTGTCTTTAATTAAGGTTGGAGTAAAACTCTGCAGGACTGTGGCTCCTCAAGCTTAAGGCCAACTTAAGGCCAAGTTATACTATTCATTGAGTGCACACAACCTGTGATTGGTGATTTGGAGGGGTAAGAGCTGTTGGAGCAGTCCTGTAGGATACTTATTGTTTTACTTATTATATACTCCAGCAGTAACATACCTGTTATTTTGTGTTTATTTTATGATTAAAGTTGTTTAAAGTTGCCAACTCTTTCTTCCTGGAATGAGTGAGAGTTTAAGCTACCTCTACAGTAGCATTGCATGCATTTTCGGCATGAACCCAACACGCTGCTGAATGAACTTGACACAGTGGAACACAGAAACTCCACCGCCTGCTAGCATTTCAGAACTGTTATTGCCAGAGCAGCAAAGACAGAATGCAGAAGTATAAAGGTTCCCAACAGCTTATAATTATATGTGTAATTACACTGGTGAACTCCTTTACACCTTAACCCACCCTTAAACCTACACACACACCTCCAAACCTGTCCTTAACCTGACCCTTATCCACCTCAAGAGCACCACAAGTGCTCTGCAATACATTTTGAACACAGTAATTACATTGTATTTCTTTTTTGATGCAAAGTAATCAAAGAAATAGTGAAGCAAAAAAATATAAAGTGGGACCCAAATACCTTATTCAGCCTCCTTTAATACTGTAATTATTGTCCCCACCTTTTCTGATAAACTTCCAAGTTATCAAGTAGTCTGTATGTCATTTTTTCATATGCTGCCACTTTCCCCAATTCCGCAACCCATTCTTGAAATGATGGTGAACCTGCTGACCGCCATCCCTTCATAATGATTTGTCTCCAAATCATAACACTTATTTGGATCTACTCCATCATCTTCACGTCAGCCCTTAGTAATAACAGGTCACCCATTGTGTTGTTGTTTAAGTAGTGTAGGTCAAGAATCCTGAATCCTATTCCTAAAGATCAGCCTTCCTGCAAAGTTTAGCTTCAACTTTGATTCAGCACACACAAACCATCTCATTAAGATCTTCAGGAGCCCATGATGAATACAGACTAGCAGGGCTGGACTGGTATATTACCGGGGACAGGACTAGGCACCTCTTATTTTGGTTAGTCAGTGCACTCTCTTTCACCAAACAAACAACACATATTTATTTCTATTCTGTAGGTCAGAAGGTCACATCCGAGGTTTCCGGCATCACATCAAAAGTTTGTGAGAGTTTTGAGAAAAATACCTGTAACTTTCTAGCACCTTTAATATCTTGTTCATGTGTATTTGATTAAGGTTGGAGCAAAACTCTGCAAGACTGTGACTTCTCAGAACCAAACTTATCCTCCCCGATCTAGATGTTTTTTGTCTCTTTGATGCAAGATTAGGTCAAGTGTACATAATCCTCTTCCTTTAAAATCTGCCTTCCAGCAAACTTTAGCTCTAATCTTGATTTAACAAACCCAAACTAGCTCATTGAGATCACCAGGAGGATGAGTGGTCACCACTGATTTAGGTTAGTCAGTACACTCTCTTTCACCCAAACGAACAAGACATATTTATTTCTTCTGTAGGTCGGAAGGTCACATCCGAGGTTTCCGGCATCGCAGCGGCAGTTTGGAGTCTCAGTCACAACTTTTCCATTCTCACTGTGCAAACAAGTCTGTCTTCCCGCTGTCTCCCTCCCGCCGCAGCAACAGCACTGAGGTGTTGGACGACTGCTCTTCCTACACCAGCATGTCCAGCATGGACTTCTGCCTCCCCTGCTCGGCTACTCCTCCTTACCGCACCCTGGACTCCCACTCCCACGACTACCGGCTCCACCGTAAAGTGGAGATCTACGGCAATACAGGCAGCATGCCCAACCTGGTCCCTCAAAACTCCAGTTGCTACCAGCAGAACCACTACGGGCCGACTGCCTACTACGTCGCTGGGTATCCTGGCTTCGATTACGAGCCTTGTTCTAATGGAGCTTATGTTTATGAGAGCGAACTGGAGGGTCACTATAACATCAATCCCACTTACCCTGCACACGGCTACCAGGGCCGTGGTCGCAACAGGCACTATGGAATAGAGGGCTCAGATAATTTGTCACAGAATCCATACGCCACCGTGAGGCCCCCTAGAGGAAGGCAGGGACCCTTGAATGAGGTGCTGACGAAGAACATGTACAGGGCTTTGGTGGCGGAGCATTTGAAGGGATGGTACAACCGCAGTGCTGGGCACAGGGACCCGGGCACCTATCAGCTGGTGTACACCTACAAGTATGACCGCGGTTCCCAGCACAGCTTGGGTTACCAGACGCTGCCCGCACCCTTCAGCCACTCCAGCCGAACCAACTCCTTCTCCTCAGGTGAGTACACTTATAACATCTTAATATCAAACAGAACATATTGTAGACTAAAGCTGGGGTCCCATCAAACAGGTTGTGACTCAGTACTGGGTCAAAGAGTTTCTACTGCAAGAACACAAAACTACTAGTAAAATTACTCTAAACTAGTCTAGTTTTGGGCTATTCATAGACAACTATTAGATTTTAACACACATATTTGAGTGTTAAAGCCATCCGAGGTAGAAATATCAAAGTAGTTTATCAAAGTAAACACACGCTTGACGGACGTGTTTGACTGTTATGCTTGCATCTTTTGAAGCGCTGCAAACTAGACGCCATGTCAGGTATCTTTCACTGTCAAGTCTAAAAGCAGTGGACCAATCAGAAGAGCTCGGAGGCGGGGCAAGCATTGCAAGATTCTGTTTATAGTAGAAAGTTGCCTGTTTTATTTACTATTATATCATGGCAGAGGAGGCGCTCATTGTCCAGATATCCTGAGTTATATGATGTATCTTCAAGTGCTTATCATAACATATTGTTTTCCTATTTCTAACGGGTCCATTATTGTCGTTATTACATCACATTCATAATATCATGTCACGTGGACCTTGCGCTTTTTTTAAAACCCATTCCCAAGTGCCGAGTCTCACGTTTTTAGAAGTAAAGACAGGTGCGAATGAGCCCTGACTTATTTTAAACACAAAAAATGTTTGCTGGCATAGTAAACATATACCAAAGCTCTAGTGACCAAACGCAGCATCATATCATTGTATGGACGGGTTTTGCGTTCTTCTGATGAACCTGAACATTGTTTAACATCACACCTCTGTTTCTCACTAGTGTCATCGACTGCCAGCGGAGGGGGAAACTGGCAGAATCATTTAGCAGTGGGTCTGGCTGATGGAGAACTGCCGGACGGTCCCTTGAGCGCTGGAGCTTATAGTCCTGCATACAGCCGCAGTCCAACACACAGCAGGTGAGAAGAAGCCTGGAGACAAACCTCTGTGAGGCTGCCATGCATCAGCTCTTCAAAACGTTCATTCAGGGTTCATATGTACAGTTGAAGTCAAAATTATTCGCCCTCCTGCGCATTTTCTTTTTATTTTCAAATATTTCCAAAATTATATTTAACAGATTCAGGAATTGTTCACAGTATTTCCTATAATATTTGTTTTTCTGGAGAAAGTCTTATTTGTTGTATTTCGGCTAGAATAAAAGCAGTTTTTAATTGTTTTAAAGCCATTTTAAGGTCAATATTATTCGCCCCCTTCAGCAATATTAGTGTTGGATTGTCTCCAGAACAAACCACTGTTATACAATGACTTGCCTAATTACCCTAACTTTACCCTAATTACCCTAGTGAAGCCTTTAAATGTCACTTTAAGCTGAACACTAGTAAATATCTAGTCTAATATTATGTGCTATTATCATGGCAAAGATAAAAGAAATCAGTGATTAGAAATGAGTTATTAAAACTATTATGATTAGAAACGTGTTGGGGGAAAAAAATCTCCGTTAAACTGAAACTTTGGGGGAAAAATATATATGGGGGGCTAATAAATCTGACTTCAACTGTATGTTTATGGATGCTGAAACGTAAAGCTGTACTTGAGATGCAGCTGTCAATTTAGCTTCTCCAATCTAAAAACCATCACCAATTCACTTTCTTACTAGAGCGGAGGCCTTCAGTTCTGCTTCCCTGTATGGAAATCTGATCTATGGCAATATATGCAAATTACATATATGACATTTAAGTTTGGACTTCACATACAGTATATAAAATATATACAGTGCTCAGCATATATAAGTACACCCCTCACAAATCTCTAATTAATATTCTCTATAGGATGCTTTACAATATTATATTTGTGCATATACATTAGTTTAGTCAGTGCTGAAGCCAAATCTGGAGCTCATCTAACAAAATAATTTACAATAATGGTACAAACATTAGTAGCCCAAATGTATATATTAGAGAAAAATATTAAATAACATTTTCAAAAATAGCAAAAATCAAGAGAAACAAAAAATATAGACAATTTTGTTGAAATGTTTTAGTTTGTAATATTTTTGTTGCAATATTTTACATGAATTTAAATGTATTTTCTTTCCATTTCTAAAGATGTTCCGTGACTAAAATATTATTTTAATAAATATATCCGTTTAATAAACCAATTTTGTTTAAATGCGGCAAAACACATTGCCTATATTCACTGAGAAATGCTATATACGAATAATGAATAATATTCATTTTCAAAATGGGGTGTGCTCATATACGCTGAGCACTGTATCGTATATGCAAAATATATTTCAAAATATTTCATTGAAATGGCTGCTTTCATATATTTTTTCCAACCATAGGAATTTTAAATATGTACATATATGTTCAATTATATTAGATATATGTTCATATATGGCCATGAATGAACACATATATAACATTATAGCTTATACAGAGCTGTTTTTAGTACACAGTTGTTGTATAGTCATGCCCCAAGGTCTGTTTTATCAGTATTCATTCATTAATTTTCTTTTCAGCTTAGTCCCTTTATTAATTTGGGGTCGCCACAGCGGATTGAACCGCCAACTTTTCCAGCATATGTTTTACGCAGCGGATGCCCTTCCAGCTGCAACCCATCACTGGGAAACATCCATACACACACATACACTACGGCCAATTTAGCTTACCCAATTCACCTATACCGCATGTGTTTAGACTTGTGGGGGAAACCGGAGCACCCGGAGGAAACCCACGCGAACATAGGGAGAACATGCAAACTCCACACAGAAATGCCAACTGACCCAGCCGAGGCTCGAACCAGCAACCTTCTTGCTGTGATGCGATTGTGGTACCCACTGCGCCACCGTGTCGTCCATCAGTATTCATAAATAAGTAATTATGTGTATTGCAGTTATATCTGAATAGGGTGATTTTACAGTTGGGCATCTTGACCACATTTATTATATCCCAATGAGTTCATAACATTTTCAACACACTTCCCATTTTCATAGTTTGGGTTTGTGGCAGAGCACTGTTTTAAAACCATAATATCATCACATCTAAGACATTTAAACCTGCAGAAATTCACACAGAACAAAAAAATAAAAACAAACACACATTTCTCACTCACTTTCGGCTTAGTGCCTGATGTGTCCAACTTTTAGATCTAATTGCATTAATGCGACAACCTTCATATTTATGACGTTGTCTTATAAGTCTGTATACACCGTTCGCCCTTTGGGTCAGAAATGTCCCGCATTCACTAAACCTCTAAAATAAAGCAGATCAATTTAATCTCAAGCCTCAAATCTGTTCAGCATGAATAAACAAGCTCATCACACACACACACTCTGTGAATGCTTGTGTTGTGGTTAATCAGTGTGCAGTATTTCAGCAGTGTTCACTCAGTGGACAACACTCGATTCTCACTACAGTAAAGGAGGGTTAATGTTTGTGTTTTCTTACAGCCGGTTCCCATCAGAAGGAGCTGCGTCTCACACTTCAGAGCCGCTGGAGGTGTTTGGCGCCGTGGCCAGCTGCTCCGACACCGAAAACTGAAGAGCACACAGGACAGGTCAGACATCGCTCATTAATATCGCTTTATAGAGACCAACAACCAGCAACATAAACCTTGAGCCATACATATAAACACACAATGACTGACATTTATGATCTCTGACCACAACTTCTGCTGTGTTCTACATAAATACTTACATGATGCAATTACAGAAGAGGCAAGCTTTTTTTTTTCATGAGCGAGATGCTAATGGTCTAATTTGATTTAATGAGCTGTGCTAAGCTAAGCTAGGCTAAACGTGTGCCCACCAGAATTGGAGATCAGGTTAATGGATTCAGAAATAATAAAGCTCAACTGTTTAACTCAGTAAAATGAACCTATTTCCAGAAAAACATGCAGTGTTTCATAGTTTTGAGCAAAATTGCTAATAGTCTAATCCAATTCAATTATTTAAGCTAAGCTAAGCTAAAAGTGCTCCCGCCAAACCTGAGATCAGTTGAATGGATTCAGAAATAATAAAACTCAGCTGTTTAACTCTGTAAAATGAGCCCATTTCCCCCCAAAAATGCAGTGTTTTTAAATTTTTGAGCAAAATGCTAATGGTCTAATCCAATTCAATGATTTATGCTAAGCTAAGCTAAAAGTGCTCCTGCCAGACCCAGAGATCAGCTGAATGGGATTCAGAAATGGTAAAACTCTGTAAAGCCTATTTTCAAAAAAAAAAGTAAAACATGCAGTGTTTCTTATATTTTTTAGCAAAATGCTAATGATTTAATCCCATTCAATGATTTATGAGGGCCTCACGGTGGCGCAGTGGATAGCACGTTCGCCTCACAGCAAGAAGGTCGCTGGTTCGAGCCTCGGCTGGGTCAGTTGGCATTTCTGTGTGGAGTTTGCATGTTCTCCCCGTGTTGGCGTGGGTTTCCTCCGGGTGCTCCGGTTTCCCCCACAAGTCCAAAGACATGCGGTATAGGTGAATTGGGTAAGCTAAATTGTCCGTAGTGTATGAGTGTGAATGGGTGTGTATGGATGTTTCCCAGAGATGGGTTGCAGCTGGAAGGGCATCCGCTGCGTAAAACATATGCTGGATAAGTTGGCGGTTCATTCTGCTGTGGCGACCCCAGATTAATAAAGGGACTAAGCTGAAATGAAAATGAATGAATGATTTATGCTAAGCTAAGCTAAACGTGCTCCTGCCAGAACCGAAGATTGGTTGAATGGATTCAGAAATAATGAAACTCAGCTGTTTAACTCTGTAAACATGTTTTAAGTGTTATGTTTCTTTAAATGTGAAATGCACTGCTGTGCTATTAAGAGTTTTCTTCAAAGCTCACCAAAGCATTGAGAAATGTGCTCTATATTGTAAAAGAGCTGCAATTTGATTCTAACTAACTAACTCATTGTTATTTTTAACTAATTTACAGTGCAATCACAGAGCACACGCTGAAACCGCAGCAACTCGACTGCTGTGTTTGCCGACTTCTGGAGGACCAAAAGGCAGAAAGCAGAGAAGAAGCACCTTAAGGACAGATGTGGACGACATGGGCATAACTCGGAGATGTCTTTCAGTTCCAGAGCGACAGTGGATGCAAATACAAGTGGATAAATGACCCCGAAAAACTGTCTGCGTCATTATTAATGTGGCGAACACAGACCAAATTAAACCAAGCAAACGGCAAGTGCGCACATAAACTGAATGTCATTTCATAGTTTCTGAATGTCAAGGAAACTAGCCATTTTTTACATCATTAATAGCGAACATGCAAAACAGAATAATGTAAATATTATTATTATGGTCGTTGTTTTTAAATAGCTTTTTTAATTTATTGAGACCTGTGGGAGTGCGTGATTTGCACTCGGATCATGACAAGCGAGTTATTTGCTGTAAATATGTTATCCTGCACAAACTCTGTTAGAATAGCACTTGACTGAAGTAAACTGCCGATACCAGAAGATCCAGACTTAATCATTCTGCTGTAAGAAAAAAAAAAAAAAAAGAGGTCGGTCAGATATTTTGAGCCTGTTTTTGCTGTAATAATGTTGTCAATGATATTCAAGCAGTGTTTTAGTTCAGCACAAGTGAAGATTGAGGTTGGCATCTGAAACATGCTGTCGATTAACACGCAGATTACTTCAGAAAATTTGCATATCCAAAACAATTTAATAATATAATATAATAAGGGGTGGCACGGTGGCTCAGTGGTTTGCACTGTGGCCTCACAGCAAGAAGGTCGCTGGTTCGAGCCTCGGCTGGGTCAGTTGGCGTTTCTGTGTGGAGTTTGCATGTTCTCCCCGTGTTGGCGTGGGTTTCCTCCGGGTGCTCCGTTTCCCCCACAGTCCAAACACATGCGGTATAGGGGAATTGATGAACTAAATTAACCGTAGTGTGTGAGTGTGTGTATGGGTGTTTCCCAGTACTAGGTTGCGGCTGGAAGGGCATCCGCTGTGTAAAACATATGCCAGAAGAGTTGGCGGTTCATTCCGCTGTGGCGACCTCTGAAATAGAGACAAAGACGAAGGAAAATTAATGAATATAATATAATAATAACAACAACTCGATAAACAAAATAACAGTACTGCACCCTTACAATGGAAGTCAATGCAAACTTACGGACATTTTGTTGTTGTTAAAGCACTATTCAATTTTCCTTCCAAAAATGTGTTGTTTAAAAATGTACTGACAGAAAAACTATTTATATATTAGATGTCAGTTTTAAACTAAATGAAAATGAACTAAAATAAGTGGAGCACTAAATTTTAAAATAATACAAATGAAGCATGTAACATTCAGTTCTTAAAAAAAACGAAAGGTAAAAATACGGAATAAGAATTTAAAATATACGGCAACTATAAGAGTATGTAAATAATACCACAACAACACTGGATAGAAAAGATGTTTGCCAGATTCCAAAGGATAAAAAAAGGCTTAAAAGACAAACAAACAAAAAATAATGTTTAATAAAATAATTTCTGTGCCACAATAGCGATGCCTTTTAGTGATTTACTGAAGACACCAACTAAAATGTCATTCAGCGTAACAGTAGTTTAAATGCCAAATATTCTCGTCATTTTATGAACAGGAATATTTGATGACATAGTAATAGCATTTATACTGCAGATCTGTTGAATTCTGATTGGCTGATGAACATTCTAAAGGCTGAATCATACTTCTGCATCAAGCGCATGTGTATGGTCTGGTGCAACCTTCTCACGGTCACATATCCATCGCTGTGGCTGACGCGCACCTCTCAAAAAATGTAACTACACATCGCAACGAGGCATACCGCAAGCTCTGTGATTGGTCGGCTTGGTAGTGGTGATGAGTGTGGGCGGTGCTAAGAGCCGTGAGCCCGATAGAGCGAGTGTGACTCATCAGTGTGAGTCCCGTGAAGTAGCTCTAGATGGAAACGTCCGCCAGTTCCCGCCTCTGAATGAGCGAGTTTGAGCTACTTGTACTGTACATTAAGGTAGTGCTCAGAAAAAACAAAACACCAGCGAAGAAAGTCGACACAGAGGAACATAAACACCTACTGCCAGCTAGTGTTTCAGAAGTGTTATTGCAGAGCTACACAAACAGCACACAGAAGTATAAATGCACGACTACTCGCAAGGCAGGCGCCGTGGGTCATGCCGATCACTCCATGCAGAAGTATAAACCAGCCTTAAGGTGTGCCGTTATTTTCATATAAATGCACAGCTAAAGTAGTTCAGGCAGGTTTTGAGCACATTACAGCTCCATATCACTACGCTTTACATTGGGTGCATGTTATTTTTTAATAATTCAACGGCCCATCATCTATTTAAGGCTCACAGTGCAGCACCAAAAATACACATCTGACCTTTATTTCGCTATTTTGAGCTTTTTAGTTTTCTTTAGTTATTCGAAACATTAAAGTAGACATTAAAGTGTGAATTCAAATCGAAATTTGAGTCTGTTAATATTATTAAAGGGTTAATATGATGAACTAACGTTAAGTCATTTAGCTTGCTTCCAAAGCGACTTACAATTGAGGAAGCATTCAGCGATTCAACAAGAAGAGGCAATACACAGAACAAGTGCTGATTATACAAAGATACTGTTAGTGCTCAGAGAATTAATGGCTAGAGTGAGGGGGAGTTTTTTTCTTTATAGAGAGAAGAGTGTTTCTGCAGGTGGTTTGTCAAGCCCACTCACCTGTGTGAGGCACACTTCATAAATGCACAATGGCTACATCTACATGGACATCAGTAATGGAATTAATTGCCTTAATCTGAATAAGACACTAATATGATGAAGGTTTTTACATGAGTTGCTTTCATGATCCCTGATTAACGTCATTAATTGATTAATGTCATTGCGTCACCGCGCTATCCACGTTTCCTCCGGAGTTTCATGTCATTTCGGGTGTTTCATTTTTAATTTGTGGACTTTAACTGCAGTTTGGCACTTTCGCTTTCATTCAGGAACATTTGATGCATGCCCCCCGTAATAAACGAGATATTGGATGTGAGTATGAACTGTTGGAAGTGTTGTTTTAATGGAGTTTGATGCCGCACGCCGAATGGGAGAAAAAAACCTCTACATTTCGTGGTGTGTGTGTGTCTGTGGTCCTTTACTGACTCGGTAGGTGCAGAGAATAGTGTCAAACAGCCGTGTGTATAGACTATCCTGTCGCAAAATGCGGTGAAAATCCTACACGACGGTAATAGTTTGATTGCAGTGTTTACATGTCCGTGCTGCACTTCAATAATGCCACTAAAATGTCTTAACTCCATTTCTGTTTAGTTCCATTATGACCTTAATCAGATTAAATTTATCAAAAATCACTGTTTACATGGTCGACTCGTGATCAGAGTGTTGTCTTAATTGCATTAAAATAATCAGATTATCGGTGTCCATGTAAACGTTCTCATTGTTTTTTAAGAGGTATGGAGTGATTGTAAGAAAGAGTCTGGTGCAAATGTGCAAAAACTGGCGCAAGTGTGTGTTAAAGTGTCAGAAAGATGAAAGAGTGTGTTTTCTACAGGTGGTTTGTCAAGCCCACTCACCTGTGTGAGGCACAATCAGAATGGCATAATGTTTGAGGTTGTAAAAGGATTTTAAAAAAGGATTTTAAAATACTATGCTAACATTGACTAAAGCAGCCGTATTGTAAAGTGTTATGATTGTTATCCTACTAGGTTTCATTTTTTCAAACTCCAATATTATTGATCATAAGTTTAACATTTAATCTTGTCTCATGTACAGATTTGTTTTCTCAGACGGATGATATTTAGATGTCAGCACTCAAACTTGTGCTGAGCGTGAAACATTGCTTTGAGCCTCATCAACAAGATGCCCATGTGCCATGATGGAAACCCCAGATCTCTGAATGTGTGGATCTGATCGTGTACAGATTGTATTTCCCTGTTTTGTCTGTATTTGTGGCTTAGAAGCATGTGATGTAAAAGCACACGTTTTAGAAAGATGTTTGGTGTTTTTTAAAGTGTATATGGTTTGAATGTGACCAACACACACTGCTGACTGGAAACCATCAGCTGTTTATTCCTTGAATAAGTGGATGCTTCTTAAAGGATGTGAATAAAAAAAGCGAGGTGTGTATTCAGTTATGTCTTCATACAGTATTATTATTACATTCATTCAATCATCTTCCTTCGACTTAGTCCCTAATTATCAGAGGTCACCACAGCGGAATTAACCGACAACTATTCCAGCATATGTTTTATGCAGCGGATGCTCTTCTAGCCACAATCCAGGACTGGGAAACACCCATACACTCGCATATACACACACACTCATACACTACGGCCAATTTAGTTCATCAATTCACCTATAGCGCATGTGTTTAGACTGGCGGAAACCTGAGCACCTGGAGGAAACCCACGCCAACACGGGGAGAACATGCAAACTCCACAGAAACGCCAACTGACCCTTCTTGGTTTTAACTGATCGAAATGGACTGAACAGAAGAAACGAAGAGATTATAAATCAAAGAGGGTGGAGCCTCTGAGCCACGCCCATGCGTTACATCACCAATGGACCACTTGTAGTTAAGAAGTGTGCTTACCAGCTGAAATGAGCTGGTCTCTAGGGTTTACGTTATAGATTTGTTTCTAAAACAAATGCGCAAAAATCCTTTTCACACTAGTTTGTTCATCCACCTTTTCCCGAATCCCCCACTGCTGTTTTTAAAATGGGTCCAATGGGGTGATATTATTCTCCTCACAGTTCATTCACACATGAATAAACTTGTCATCCGAATGAATAAATGACTTCCAGAGGACCATGACTAACTCCAAAAACTTGAAATGAGCTATATTATGGACTTGTTGAATATAACTAGGGATGCACGGATATGGATTTTTTTTTGGTCGATAGCCGATATACAATAGACGATAAATATAAATATTTCAAAATGTTATGTTTTTATACAGTGAACAACTGATTTTATTTTAAAAACTTCATAAAAGTTTGAACTGATCCTATGAACTGAATAGCCTGCTCAAAGCAAAAAAGGCAATAATTTCAAAATTGCAAGGTGATTATACAGACCTATATTCATTATTTCACATAAATCAGAATGCCCAAAATAAATTATTTCCTTTTCTTCACGTAGCAAATTAACATGCTATTTGACTGTTAATGACTACTTAAAAAAACATGTGCTGGATAAGTTGGCGGTTCATTCCGCTGTGGCGACCCCTGATTAATAAAGGGACTAAGCCAAAAAGAAAATGAATGAATGAATGAGATGAAAGAACTAAGAACTGAAACCAGCTCATATGTTCTTGAATAAACCGTGATACAGTAATGTACATATGTAGAAATATGTAATGTCCGAAAACGCGTTTTGAGAGGGGTTTTGACAGTTCAGAGCCACCGTACAAGCGGAAAGCTAAATACAGACAGTATTACTTTAGAAAATGCGGCATAAATTCATCCCATTTGGCGTTTTAGACTATTTTGAGCACATGTATGTGCTGCTTGTCACTCAGACAACGCTTCTGTGTTCGTTATTGCTGTCAATTGCGGGTAAAATGACCGATGAAAGGTTTATGATAAACCGCTGTCAGTTTGAAACTTTAACTGCAGGCGCGGTGTGATGCGCGTGCACGCGAAGCGGATTCAGATTTTGATACAACAACTGAGCATTGAGCACAGATGACTTTATGACAAACAAAGTGCATAATATAAAGACAGAATGTGGCGGACGGTTGAGAACCCCTATGCTGGATTTGGTGTGCTGTGAAGGCTCTGTCGGCTTACTATGTGTGTGCGTGCTGATATATGCGCTTGTTATAATCATTATAAATATGCCGATCAAACTGAATACAATCTTACATCAACAACACATGGCAAGCAACGCGTTGACAATAATAAATAATCATATAAGATTACAAACAACCCAATGAGTTGTTTAGCACGTGTGCATCGCTGCTGTTATGTTCACACGTAATAATTTTCCTAAGGCGATTTAACCCAAAATACACAATGACACTCTATCAAACATATCCACAATAAGGAACATGATTACTTACTGAGAAAGGACGGTATTTGGAGGAATAAACAATGTGAGGAAATCCCCCCCCAACACAAAACGTCAGCAAAATAGTCTCGTTCGTTTGTGCTGTTTTGGTTTTTGAGATATTAAAATTATTTTTGTAGGTCATTCAGCGGTCACGCAGCCCCCCAACATGCTTCAAACTCACCCCAAATAGTCTCGTTCGTTTGTGCCGGTGAAAGTTCCGTTTGTGCTGTTTCTGTTATTAAAATATTACACATTGAATTATGGG
>CAIGQW010054382.1:706399-732051 GCA_903798125.1 Danio choprae
CAGTCTGGCCATTCTCCTCTGACCTCTGGCATCAACAAGGCATTTGCGCCCACAGAACTGCCGCTCACTGGATATTTCCTCTTCCTCAGACCATTCTCTGTAAACCCTAGAGATGGTTGTGCGTGAAAATCCCAGTAGATCAGCAGTTTCTGAAATACTCAGACCAGCCCGTCTGGCACCAACAACCATGCCACGTTCAAAATCACTTCAATCCCCTTTCTTTCCCGTTCTGATGCTCGCTTTGAACTGCAGCAGATCGTCTTGACCACTGCTGCGTCCCAATTCCCATAATATATGTATATATATACTAAATAGTATTTGAAAATAGAATTAGTATGTCCCAAATCGTAGTATGTTGAAAAGAGTATGCCAAAGGTTCCCTTTGCGGTAGGTACATTGCGCGTTGGACGTGAATTTGATTAGAACTACAAACGCGGGTGAAAAGTGTAAATAAACTACAAACATGGTGGACGTGCGAGACCAAGCGTCAAGTAGAGAGGCTTTCGTTTAAGATGTTAGTATATATACTATTAATTATTATCTAGCCCACTGGAAAATATTTAAATCACGTTTCCCGTGTTATATTTCATATGCAACAACAACGTGAACGTACATAAAGACATGTTTGGACAAAAACTTTCCAATCACCTGAGGAGATTTCTCTGCATGGAAGACTCATGAATGGGAGATTAACCTGCTGCTGCTTCTCCAATAAGGTAGGAAATTAAATATGACAGAAGTGTGGATGATGCGTGGATGATTGACAGGGCTCGTAACTAAGCAACATAACAATCTGTTAACAAGGAAGTAGTGTGTCCCAAAGCTTGCATACTCTTCTGTTACACACTCAAAAGTATATAGTTTTCCCTCACAAAAAAGTACATACTTTTAGGGCTTAGTATAGGTATGTGAATTGGGACGCAGCACATGTCTATATGCCTAAATCCATTGAGTTGCTGCCATGTGATTGGCTGATTAGAAATTTGCGTTACCGAGCAGTTGGACAGGTGTACCTAATAAAGTGGCTGCTGAGTGTATTATCATATAGTCTAAAGCACTTAACCCCTTAACCATCAGCCCCGGCTTTTTGAACATTGACATGTTCAACTTAAATCTATCTTCATCTCTTTGGTGCACTGATTTAAGCATGGTCTCATTTTAAAGACGACACGTGAGATTGTAGCTGAAATAATAAAAGAAAAAACTTCTGTTTGTTGTGAATTTGCAACCTCTAGTGGTGTAAAATAGGTATTGGGCCCTTTAAATGTTTTATTTACATTGCAAGACATCCCGCCCAGCAAAAACTCATTTCCAGGAGGTGACATTGGTAACCAGAATCAGGTAATATATATATATATATATAAATAAGACAGAAATATTTGCCCTCCTGTTAAATTCTTTTATATTCTTTTCTCTTTGCCATGATGACAGCACATAATATTAGACTAGATATTTACTAGTATTCAGCTTAAAGTGACATTTAAAGGCTTAACTAGGGTAATTAGGGTAAAGTTAGGGTAATTAGGCAAGTCATTGTATAACAGTGGTTTGTTCTGGAGACAATCCAACACTAATATTGCTGAAGGGGGCGAATAATATTGACCTTAAATGAGTTTAACAATAAAAAAACCTGCTTTTATTCTAGTAGACAAGACTTTCTCCAGAAGAAAAAATATTATAGGAAATACTGTGAAAATGTCCTTGCTCCATTAATTATCACTTGAGAAATAGTTGAAAAAGAATAAATATTGTACAGGGGGTGAATAATTTTGCCCTCAACTGTCCTTATAATTTACCGAAAGATACCAATGATAGATTTGAGAAACACTTTCTGAGCTTTGCAAAACTCTCTAAAAGTTTGCAGAGTTCAGCTCCAAAACTCCTGCTTCAAAGTTTTTGGTGATACTGAAGAGGCTGACTGGTTCAGGAGAGTTCAAATGTGTCTGGATTACAGCTGAAGACCTGATAAACCCCTGTGGTCTTCCTCTGAATCCACGCTTTCATGATGTAAACCAGCCCTGGCCTCAGTGTGCTCCAGCGGCAAGAAGACTTCTGAACACTATAATGATGAATGGGGGGATTATTTGTAATTTACACATACTTCATATGCTAGAAAGTCTTCATACTCCTCTCCAGCTGGTGGTGCTAAACCCAGTATAAATAAAATGCACTAAAAAAAGGTCACAGTCACTCGCTAAATTTATACAAAACTATTTATTAAAATTTGAATATTGATGGGGCGGCACGGTGGCTCCGTGTTAGCACTGTCGCCTCACAGCAAGAAGGTCGCTGGAGTCCCGACTGGGTCAGTTGGCATTTCTGTGTGTAGTTTGCATGTTCTCCCCGTGTTGGCGTTGGTTTCCTCCGGGTGCTCCGGTTTCCCCCACAGTCCAAACACATGCGCTATAGGGGAATTGATGAACTAAATTGGCCGTAGTGTATGAGTGTGTGTGTGAATAAGTGTTAAATAAGGTCCCTGATAAATAAGGGACTGAGTCAAACGAAAATGAATGGATGAACGAACGAAGTCAGGTTGGATTGGAAAATAAAGAAGAAAGTCATATACACCCAAGAAGCCTTGAGCGTGAGCAAATCATGGGCTAATTTTCATTTTGGGCTAAACTAACCCTTTAACTCTTGTGGTGCAGTTTTCCTTTTACATTACCTGTGAATTTGGGTCATAGTAAAGGCCGGTAAAAGGGTCGTAGTAATAACCAGAGCTCTCGTCATACTGGTATGTAGACACGTCAGGATCCGCTACAGGAATGAGGAAAACAGTTGATGCAGTTTAATTAAATGAAGCTGAAAACTCATTAATATTCATGAGGTCAGCTTCATTAATATGCATGAGTTGAGCTGAATGTGGAGCTTACGGTACTGCTGGCACTCCAGAGCTGTTCCAGGTGTGGCTGACTGGATACAAGCTGCAGGCTGAGGTTTCCCAATGATCTCCACAGGGGCCTTTACACACACGCGCACACACGCACACACGCACACACGCACACACGCACACACGCACGCACGCACGCACGCACGCACGCACACATATATAAACATAAACAAGACACTTAAACTATGTTCACACTGTCACCCCTGTCCCAAATTGTAGATATTGTCTGTCTATCCATCTGTCCTTACATCCATCCAATTATCCATCCACCTATCCGTCCATCTATCTGTCCATCTATCTATATGTCCATCCATCCACCTATCTGTCCGTCAATCCATCCATCCATCCATCCATCCATCAATCAATATATACATTTATCTGTCCATCCCTCCATCTACACATACATCCATCTATCCATCCCATTAATCCGTCCATCCATCCACCTATCTGTCCATCCATCCATTCATCCATCTAGCCATCCATCTGTTCATCTATCCGTCCATCCATCCATGGATTCATCCATCCGTCCATCCATCCACCCATACATTGATCAGTCCATCTATACATCCATCCTTCCATCCATCTATCTCTCCTTCCATTTATCTGTCCATCTATATCCACCTACACATCCATCCATCTATCTGTCCGTCCGTCCATTCATCCATCTAACCATCTCTGTCTATACATCCATATATCTAACCATCTATTTATACATCCATATATCTGTCTATCCATGCATCCATCCATCTCTCCATCTATCCATTCATCTGCCCATCTACATATCATTCTACACATCAATCTATACATCCATCCATCCATCCATTCGTCCATCTATACATCCATCCTTTCATCCATCTGTCCATCCATACATCAGTCCGTCAATCCATCCCATCTATCTATACAATAGATTTCATACTGCAGAAAAGCACAAATATTGCAATGTATTTCCCCCCAATGTCGTTACACCCCCAACAGACAGCAAATCAGCTTCTGAGTATAGAGTAAATCCAGAAGTGTACCTGACGGTCCTGTGTGGAGGGTGTAGAGGAGACAAGCTGGATTTGAGAAGCTGCAAGTGTCAGTATGGAAGCAGCAGCAGTTTCTCCTGCGACTGAACACACATTTACTACAATTACCACACATTTTAAATACAGTAAGAGCACTGACAGCGCTAGCAGGAGATCTTAATCGGTGTATACTTTTAAAACCGTTCTTAAAACTCTTTTCATACACTCCCTGACAAAAGTCTTGTCATGGATCTCAGTTGTAAGAGCAACAGATAATAACTTGACTTCTAGTTGATCATTTGGAAAAGTGGCAGAAGGTGGATTTTTCCCATGCATCATCTGTTGAACTGCATCTCAATCACCCCAAACACTGCAGAAGACCTACTGGACCCCGCATGGACCCAAGATTCTCAAGCAAAAGTCATGGTTTGGGGTTACATTCAGTATGGGGGCGTGCGAGAGATCTGCAGAGCGGATGGCAACATCAGCAGCCTGAGGTAGACATTTGTGCTGCCCATTACATTACAGACCACAGGAGGGGGCAAATTCTCCAGCAGGATAGCGCTCCTTCTCATACTTCAGCCTCCACATCAAAGCTCCTGAAAGCAAAGAAGGTCAAGGTGCTTTAGGATTGGCCAGCCCAGTCACCAGACATGATCTGGGGTAAGATGATGGAGGAGGCATTGAAGATGAATCCAAAGAATCTTGATGAACTCCGGGAGTCCTGCAAGAACGCTTTCTTTGCCATTCCAGATGACTTTATTAATAAGTGATTTGAGTCATTGCAGAGATGTGTGGATGCAGTCCTCCAAGCTCATGGAGTCAAACACAATATTCATTCTTTCTCCACTGCACCATGACTTTATATTCTATACTGGACATTATTTCTGTTAAGTGAAAGACTTTTGTCTAAGCAAAGTCAGACCTTACTGTCCTCATGAAATCATTCAAAATCAAGGCATGATCATAGCGTGAGCGTAATCTAGAGGCCTTTGCCTTTCATATAAGCCACTTCTGATACCAAATGATCAGCTAGAAGTCAAGTTATTTTTTGCTGTTCCTAAAACTTGGAGAGGTGACAAGACTTTTGTCAGGTAGTGTACATTTTAAAACCACATCGCCACTTTAGATTTCAACCGTTAACACTGGCCACATTTTAACTTACAGTATAATGAAACACAAGAGAATGTATTTACCGGACTACCCATATGATCGCATCAGAAGAAATCTGACCAGTAAATTAAAAATAAAAAAACTATATGTGGGGCTTTAGCAAACTCTTTTTTGTATCTGCTCTACCACAGGCTGAGGAAACAATAGCACTTTCAAAGATTTAACATACAGTAGTAGACGGTGATCTAAAATAGATTGAATAATATAACATTTGTGATTTAAAACAAACTGTTTTTTGGTGTAATGATGCTACATAAAACATACCTGAACCTAAACTAAAACATTATTAATATTCATTTTCCTTCGGGTTCGTCCCTTTATTCATCAGGGGTCACCACAGCGGAATGAACCGCCAACTTATCCAACTTTTACACAGCGGATGCCCTTCCAGCCGCAACCCAGTACTGGGAAACACCCACCCACACACACACACACACACACACACACACACACACACACACCCACACCCACACACACACACCGGCCAATTGAGTTAATCTAATTCACCTATTGCGCATGTGTTTGGACTGTGGAGGAAACCGGAGCACCCGGAGGAAACCCACCCAATATTTTCTCAGATTAAATTTAGGCAAACTTTAGCATACAACTACACATTGTACAATTAATAATGCTACAAAATGTAATACCTTAGATAACCTTAAACAGCATTTAAAGGTCCAATGAAATTAAAGTAAAAGACTTTGGATGTTAGTATCAGTCTGTTAGTCTTAAGGATATCTATAAGCTGGTGTCTCTAAAACAGAGACAAAATTCACATTTAGAAGATATAAACCTGATTTAAAACATCTAAAGTTTGCAGTTTCACTTCCGCCTAAATGGATCAAAGTTTCTTTTGCCATCACCTCATACATTCATTCATTTATTTTATTTTCGGCTCAGTCCCTTTATTAATCTGGGGTCGCCACAGCGGAATGAATCGCCAACTTATCCAGCATATGTTTTACGCAGCAGATGGCCTTCCAGCTGCAACCCATCACTGGGAAACATCCATACACACTCATTCGCACTCATACACTACGGACAATTTTTAGCTTACCCAATTCCCCTATAGCGCATGTCTTTGGACTTGTGGGGGAAACCGGAGCACCCGGAGGAAATCCACACCAACACAGGGAGAACATGCGAATTCCACACAGAAATGCCAACTGACCCAGCCGAGGCTCGAACCAGCGACCTTCTTGCTGTGAGGCGATTGTGCTACCCACTGCGCCACCATGCTGCCCTCACCTCATACAGTTTCTCATTAAATCTTCTGACCAATCAAATGCTCTCTAGTGTCTGCCATGCCCTGCCCCCTTCTTCTCATTGGCTGTTCATTTGATGCACTTGAGCTCAATCACTAACTGAACGAACTGTGATAAAAACAAACACTATTGGCTGTTTAATTTTAAAAGGGGGAGGAGCTACTATATGCCCCACCCACTCCATGTTTTAGTTGAGATTACGTCAAACATTGTATAAAAAAAATGCACATTTCAAAGCTCTTCACTGGACCTTTAAGACTTTTTAATACTTTTTTAGGGCTTTAAATATCTCTAAGTTGTGTACTTTGAATACTCTTTGACACCCTGTTATTGAGTTGCAATCATACCTCCTCCATCAGCAGCGGTGAGTAATGCAGTTACTAGCCCTTTAAAAGCTTGCGTTTCTGCAGTGCCGCTCTGAGATGCCTCTTGGCTGAACGCCGCCCCTGCTGCCCCTTGCTGGAGAACACTCAAATCACCACTCTGAGCTCCACCTGCTGTCTGCAATCAGAAACAAACACACTTTCATTTAATTCATCTATCAATTCATTTAATTAAAACACATACACACATTTGACAGCACGTGATCTCAGCATTGACTTGTAAATGCAACACGTGCAGCAGCCATCAGATCATCAACTGAAGCTTTATTAGTTATCTAAAGAGGAAAAACTGCAATAGAGATTCATCAAATATTTATATATTTATTATATACAAAGATGCAAGGTTTCATTTACATAATATATATCATTAGTACTGTATATACAGACATACTGTATATAAAATACAAACTATATAGAACAATATTTACATATATATTCTTTGCATTAAATATAATGATGTACATATAAATATAAGCAAGCATTTTATACAGTATAGTTTCATATTTATTTATTTATTTATGTACATACAAATATACACAGTATACACAGATTTATTCTGTAATATGAACTTATATTATGGATGTGATTAATTGTGATTAATTAATTAATTAATTCATTCATTTTCTTGTCGGCTTAGTCCCTTTATTAATCTGGGGTCGCCACAGCGGAATGAACGGCCTACTTATCCAGCATATGTTTTACAAAGCGGATGGCCTTCCAGCTGCAACCCATCACTGGGAAACATCCATACACACTCGTTCACACACATACACTACGGACAATTTAGCTTACCCAATTCACCTATACTGCATGTCTTTGGACTGTGGGGGACTATATTATTATTATTATTATTATTATTATAAATTATTATATTATATTATATTATATTATATTATAGCTTACACTTTACTAATACGAACTAATAATGAACAACACTTGAACAGGATTTATTGCTCATAAATCAACACTCATTCATACCTGATTAAAATACAAAATAAATGCTGTTCATCGTTAATATGAACTGACGATGAACAATTGTATTTCCATTAACTAATGTTTACTAAAATAAACAAATACTGTAATAAATGCATTGTGCATGTTAAATACATTAACAACAATAACTAATACAACCTTATTGTAAAGTCTTATATTGTTCATTCATTCATTTTCTTTTCGGCTTAGTCCCTTTATTAATCTGGGGTCGCCACAGCGGAATGAACCGCCAACTTATCAAGCATATGTTTTACACAGCGGATGCCCTTCCAGCTGCAACCCATCACTGGGAAACATCCATACACACTCATTCACAAACATACATACACTACGGACAATTTAGCTTACCCAATTCCCCTTATAGCACATGTGTTTGGACTGTGGGGGAAATGCCAACTGACCCAGCTGAGGCTTAAACCGGCAACCTTCTTGTTGTGAGGCGATTGTGCTACCCACTGTGCTACCGTGAGGCCCCAGTGTTATATTATATTATATACAATATATTTAGCTGGACAATTAATTTAAATGTTTTATACATATATGAAAGTTCACTTGATAATCAATACATCACATCTATGTAAAAAAAAATCAATACACACACAAAAAAAACTGATTAAATTAAAGGTAAATGTCTGACATGTACCCACAAATCTGGAATGAGTCATTTAACATTATAAAATGTATAATAATTTGTTCTCCTCTGCAACATGGGTGCACTAAAATTCTTTTAATAATAATTCAACATTGCATTTTTAGATTGTTAATGAAGTAAACTGTACCTGAGAAACGGCCCACTGAGCTGCAGCTATAGCTGTACTCGCTACTGTGGCCACACTCACACGGCTGCCATCTGTCAGAAACACATCGCTGAGAGAGAGAGAGAGAGAGAGAGAGAGAGAGAGAGAGAGAGAGAGAGAGAGAGAGAAAGAGAAGAGAGAGAGAGAGAGAGAGAGAGAGAGAGAGAGAGAGAGAGAGAGAGAGAGAGAGAGAGAGAGAGAGAGACAAAGAGAGACACAAAGAGAGACAAAGAGATATAATATTATTTATTTATTTATTTATTATTACAATATTAATTAATATTACAGTATTATACAATTTTATTAGCTTAAATCCACAGCCTGATCAAACAGATATCAGTGCTGACTATAGTCAAAATATTGTAGATACAAGAACAAGGCAATTATTCAGAATAATAACATGACGCTCTGTCATTGATGACTGACAATCAGGGATATTTCACCAAATATTGATTTCTTCTGAAGTAAAAAAGAAAAAAAAACGTACACCAGCAAGTCCATTAAACTCCTAAGCTTTTCAAGAAAAACAAAACTAAGACCTTGGAGTGGCCTAGTCAAAGTCCTGACCTGAATCCAAATGAGATGCTGTGGTATAACCCTGAAAAGAAGGTTCATGCTCGAAAATGCTTTAAATGTGACCGAATTACAACAATTCTGCAAAGATGAGAGGGCTATAATTCCTCCAAAGTGCTGTTACAGACTCCTCAAGTTATCGAAAATGATTCATTGCAGCTGTTGAAAAAAGATGTCATTGTGTTGTTTAAAAATAAAGATAAACTCGTCTGAGAATGTGTCATATTGTTTGTTACTTTATGTAACATAATTAGAAAAAAAATCTAAATACGAGAGCATTTTATTTTTATATTTGAAAGAGATGTCATCAGTAGTTCACAAAATAAAACAAAAACTATGACACGTAACTATAAATCATAAATCCAGAGAAATGTCCAAGTGGTCTCTTAACGTTCATAGTTCACCCAAAACTTAAATATACTCACTATTTTCTCTCTTTCCAAACCTTTATGAGGTTCTTTCTTCTGTTGAACAGTAAATAAGAGATTTTGAAGAATGCTGAAAACCGGTAACCACTGACTTCCATAGTAGAAAAAAAAACAAATAGTATGAAAGTCAATGGTTAGCGGTTTCCAGCTTTTAGGCTTTGATTCAAGTTTTGTTGACTGTCGCTTTAAATTCAAATGAGATTGCGCTGTTTTCAGGAGAAGGCGGAGCTACAGACGGCTGTGCGTCACCATACTACAGATGTTAAACAAGCACTAACGTTATCAGTGTGAGTCACTTGTCGTTGGTCAGTGTGTGCTTCATGCTTCTGTCAGTCTATGGAGACTCCTGTCGCTGTTCATCTAAAACTCCACATTTATCATCCTCTTAGTCTTAGCTGACATTATCTTCAGCAGCTCAAACACTCGTATGGCTAATGGACAGACGGCTGCTTCTCACTCAGGGCTGCTGTTTATGCTAAGGAGGGAGAAATGGGCACTAGCGGGCGGGGCTTTCCCCCTCTGATGACACGTACAAAGGGAGAATGTCAATCAAAGTGTTTCTGCATCAAGTCTGATTATTACAAATACAATTAATACATGTTTACCATTAGAGGATGGAGATATTCACACACTGCTGACACACAACTGAGTTTAAACCATTTGGGTGAACTATCCCTTTAATTTTTCTGCATCAACAGTTCAATGTGTTCTCTAAACTTTCTCTCACACCTGTGGCTCTGCAATATTTTCCCGTTACACAACCGTGACATCAGGAGCAGGATCTGAGAAGCTTAAACTCATACCGTTTGGAGCCCTTGGCGAACTCCACAGAGATGAGCTTTCCATCAATAGACAGTGGCGGCTGCAGGGCCTGGAGGATCTGCAGCAGCTGTGAAGCCTCCTAAAACACACAGTTCAAGTCAAAATTATTCACCCTCCTGTGAACTTTGTCAGATATTTCCCAAATGATGTTGAACAGATTCAGGGATTTCTCACAGTATTGTCTAACAGTATTTCTCACAGTATTGTCTCAGTAGTAATGCGTATAATTATATCAACAAGACAGGATGTGTGCAAAGCAACTGGGATTAAAAGATCTGTTCAGCTCTCTGTGATCATCAACCATCATCAAATGTGATCAAGAATGAGTTTAACAAGTTTAAAACGTTTTTAAAACAGTGCATGTATTAATGTATATGTATTAAAGACAGTAAAATTGCTACGTAATTCATCACCACAGCCGCATAGTGTCAATACAATTATAAAAGATGTTTCAATCCCGATTTGTGGACTTAAATCATTTTTTTTTGGTACATTAGCATAATGATGTCCAAACAGCAGTGGATATTTACGTGTACCCTGTCACATTTGCCCTGCAAAAACAGTACAAAGCTAACATGTATGTGTGTGTGTTTGTGTTTGTGTGTGTGTGCACGCGAGCGAACTTTATAACGTCATTGTGTGTGACTCATCAATTTAGAAAGGCTTAAATTAACTCCACAACAAATATATCAAATAACCGCTGTGAAAGTTCTTACTGTAGTAAGGGAGATCTGCTTCATTCTTGTCTGACACTGAGCTGTTTGTCTAAGTGAAGGCTATGGCTGTGACACGCACGTGGGAACGGTGGACGGGGAGAACCAGCTCATTAGCATTAAAGGCACAGGCAACAAAAACAGCTACAATCTTAAAACAGCTCCCATTTCCCAGATTTAAAAAGGTCTAATAAATAATCTGATGGGTATTTTGAGCTGAAACTTTACAGACATATTCTGGAGACACAAAAGATTTATAGTAAATCTTGAAAAATGGTTAAAATTGGTGCCCTTTAAAGTACTTAAGAGTAGTGAGTATTACACTGTGAAAACTTAATGTGTTTACATCCTATTTGTGCAGGAATGTGTAAAAGTAATATTCTGTAGTGCATTGAGTTAATCTTTAAGGCTATTTGGTGATTTCAGTCACCATACAGTAGGAATCCTTCATTTTCTCATTAGTGACATGCAGTCTCTGTGTCATTGCATGTAAAGATTTTAGGGTGCACTCACACTACTCAGGCTCACGCGCAGTTCAGTTGGCCGGCCCTGGCCCGTTTGGAAGAGGTGTGCCTGAGCACGGTCCGGTTGGGCTTTGGCGCGGTACGCTTGTAGTGTGAGTGCAAAGCGAGCCCGAAACAGAAGACGCAGCTTAACATATTAATCATTCTTACTGTTCAATAAACACAAACTGTCATAGTTTATTAAAGACACAAACCTCTGGCTGCACCTTCAGCAAACCTCCTAATATGTTCAGCACGAGGACTGTCATGAACATTTATGAGCGTCAAAAGTTGTGGATCTGTTCGGCAAAAGATTGGACTGTATGTCACTGCATCCCAAATGACTAAAAATAATACAAAACAATATAACTGCAGCAATGTCCACTGTGCTGAGCGAGAGCGCTTCTCTCTGTTAAACTGAACAGTGCATCATCGATGACGGACGTGTGCTCCGGCTCGGAAGGCGAATGGCAATGTGAGTGCAGGTCGAGGGGGAGAAGGGAGGGGGGACAAGTCCTTTGGTAAGGTTTAAGGCAACTGTACATAGTAGGAGTACACCTTTAGACATCCTCTTGGACACTTTTAGTGCTTCCAAGCGGTTTGCCCACGTCTTGAGGTTGTTCAGTATGATGCGATTTACTTTCTATGTGCGATTTGATTGGACGGAAATTACAAGAGAGAAGAATAAAACAAAGTAGTGACTGCAGGTTGAAGGAAAACAGTGGAGTAAAAGCACTAAAAATGAACACGAGGGAAAGTAAAAGTACACGTGTTTTAAACTACGCAGCAAATTACAATTACAATTCCTGAGAAAAGCTACTCAATGACAGTCATTTGAGTGTTTGTAAATTTGTTAGTTTGCACCACGGTGAACAAGCAATTTCTTACCACAATAGTCGTGAGCTGCAGGAAAGCAAAGCCTCGGTTGAGCTGCGTCTGTTTGTCTTTAATCAGTCGAACGTTTGAGGGCGAGAGGGTTGCAAACGGAGCCAGAGCCGATAAAATGGCCTCAAGTGTGGTATGGGGTCCCAGATTCCTCAGTATGAGCGCTGAAAAACAGTCAACAGTGTTTGACAAATAGCAAATTCCCTGACTTATTCCTGATGGGGATCATGTTTATGACAAGTTTTGTTGTCTTGTTAACAAGCATGGTATAAGCATGCATAAAATCATTTTGTCATGTCATGATTATAAGGGTTTCATGTCCAAATTGTCTTAAGTACCACTCCTTACCAAATAATGTAATCTGAATGAAGCTTAAGACTTACTGTCATTGGCTGCCTCAGAGGCCTGGGGGGAGGAGCCTAAGTTGAGGATGGGTGTGGCCGCCTGGAATATGGCTGGAAGGGGCAGTAAACCCTGAGTTGAGTCCTTTAACTGACACAGAGGTAAAATCTTTGGCACCAGGGACAGTTTCAGCTCCGCCTCTGCAGATAGAGAGAGAAAAAGAGCCATGAGAGAGTTTATTTACTTTAAAGGAATAGTTCATAAATGAAAATGACCCCATATTTTACTCTGGTCCCACTTTATAATAGGTGTCCTTAACTATGTACTTGCATCAAAAAATAAATACAATGTACTTAATAATTGATAATGTATTGCACAACACTATTGAGGTGGATACAGTGGTCGGATTAGGGACAGGTTTGGTGCTATGGGTGGGTTTAAGGGTGGGTTAAGGTGTAAGGGATGATCAACAGTGTCATTATAAATGTAATTACATGCAGGTATTTAATCAAGGATAAGTACAAAGTAAAACATGTATTTACACAATAAATGCATTGTAAAGAATGATTAATTGCAGTGTAAGTACATATCAGATAAGGCCACTTAATATAAAGTGGGACCTTTACTCCTCTTCAAGCCATTATTGGTGTATAAGACTTTCTTCTGTCAGATGAACACAGTTTGAGTAGTTTTGCATTTAATTCAAGCCACATAATGGTGTTGGGTAGTGAAATTTTGTTTAAGCTTTTAGAAATGTATAAATCCCTCGTAAAAAAAACACTGCAGCATGTTCAAATTATCTATGAGCTGAAATGACACAATTCTTGAGATTGTTTTGGGACAGCTTAAATGTTTTATATTCAATCCACCTAATCATTAATAGTTAATTACTTTATACTGATTTGTGCTGGGACAACATGAATGAATTGTTTGGAACCCAGCTTTTTTTTTTTTTTTTTTACAGTGCATACGTCTTAGGAAATGGATCGATCCTTTTTGTAACATAAATATTTCTCATTCACACAGTGATACTGGCAAATATCCAGAAAATGTAGTTGTTGGTCATATGTAGTCAAAGATTAGCTAGGAAGATGCCAAGAATGTGCATCCATCAGCAGCTGAAAGTCAGTGATTTTAGTTAAAAGTGACACATTTTTACATATTTTTTGATACTAACAGCATTGCAGAGCATGTACGAGCAGGGATAAACAGAAGTCTGACAAAAGAAAGTCATACACACTGAGAATGGCTTGAGGGAGAGTAAATTTCCTCGTTCATTTTCCTTCGGCTTAGTCCCTTATTTATCAGGGGTCGCCACAGCGGAATGAACCACCAACTTATTCATCATATGTTTTACACAGCGGATGCCCTTCCAGCTGCAGCCCAGTACTGGGAAGGAGAGTAAATTATGATGTAATTTTAATTTCTGGGTGAGCTATTGCTTTAATATCCATGTTTTAGTATTTGGAGTATGATTAGGGCCAGATAGAATCTGCAGACATTCTCTGCCATTTCTGTGCAGACAAAAAACCTGCGGATTGATGTGGAATGATTTTGGGAGTATAGTGGCTATAAAACTTAAAACATTTTAAAAAATCATACCTTTTTAACTTCTATTCAAGGTTTGGTAAACAAAGCAAGTCCCTTATATAATATATCTACTAAAAGACAGAAGATATTAGTTTACAAAGTACTTAAATCAAATAAACATTTTCATATTAGTCAATAATATTACTGAAATTAATATAAAAGCTGAACAAATATGTATCTGCGCACGTTTACATAAGTAAAAAAATAGACTCAATGATGGGCTGAAAAGCTGGTTTGTAGTTGCACCTGACTTTGGAACTCCGCATTTGAAGCACTTTTCTCTTCGTTTGAAGTTCTGCACTCCACACTGGCGAAGAAAACAGATGGTTTAGCCAAACAAACCTTTGCTCAGAAGTACTTGTTCAGTTAAACAGATTCATTACGGTGCTCAAACACACCGCAAGTTAAGAAAACACCTTCATTTCAACAACATATGCAAATAGAGAAATGCACTGCAAATAACACAGACCACAATGAAAATGTGTCGCGAGACCCTAAAAAAAGTGACAAACCCGACTGCTTCCTATTTCCAATCAGCGCTGTTCTTCTAGATCTGAGGGTTGTTGCTAGAAGGGATAAAGTTGGAATTTAATGAAAATTATTTATAATATTTATTAAATTACCCATTATATTGTAATTTATTAATGTCTTCCCCCACCTCAAACCTTAACCCAACTCACTGTATTGTAAAAACAGTAATTATAAGGAGTTGTATTCATATAATTTATTAAATTACCCATTATTTGTATTTTATTAACATCTACCCCTACCCCAACCCTCACAGTAATGTAAAAACAGTCATTATAAGGAGTTGTATTCATATAATTTATTAAAATACCCATTAATTGTATTTTCTGAACATTCATTCATTCATTCATTCATTTTCAACCGCTTATCCGGGGCCGAACCAGCGATTTTCTGAACATCTACCCCTAAACCCAACCCTCACAGTAATGTAGAAACAGTAATTATACCAAGTTTTATTTATATAATTTATTAAATTACCCATTAATTGAATTTTACAAGGCAGCACGGTGGCGCAGTGGATAGCACAATCGCCTCACAGCAAGAAGGTCGCTGGTTCGAGCCCCGGCTGGGTCAGTTGGCATTTCTGTGTGGAGTTTGCATGTTCTCCCCGTGTTGGCGTGGGTTTCCTCCGGGTGCTCCGGTTTCCGCCACAATTCCAAAGACATGCGGTACAGGTGAATTGGGTAAGCTAAATTGTCCGTAGTGTGCGTGTGTGAATAAGTGTGTATGGATGTTTCCCAGGGATGGGTTGCAGCTGGAAGGGCATCCGCTGCGTAAAACATATGCTGGATAAGTTGGCGGTTCATTCCGCTGTGGCGACCCCAGATTAATAAAGGGACTAAGCCGAAAAGAAAATGAATGAATGAATGAATTTTACAAACATCAACCCCCACCCAACCCTAAACCCAACCCTCACAGTAATGTAGAAACTGTAATTATTGTTGTCCGGTAAATGTATTGTTGTAATAACATAAATAATTATCATTAACTTCTGGCTGCAGCTGTATCTGAGAGGTGAGTTGGTTTATTTCAATGTTCGGATTGTACTGTTCCTTATTGTTTGTAATTAATTAATGTTAAATAAGATGTAAATAGGACTGTAAACAGGAAGTACTCATTAACTTTTTGAGGTCCCATGACATTTCCATTGTGGTCGGTGTTATTTGCAGTGTGTTTCTCTATCTGCGTGTGTTGTGAGAGATTGTGTGCACGTGTGGTGTCGTGATGTGTGTGAGGCTGCAGATCTTGATAATCAATTCAGATTGTTTTGCCTATATCCAGTTGTTTTTTTATCCAACAACCCACTTACATCTTCTTTTAAAAGTGACTCGTCTCTGATGTCTGCATTTACACTGCACACGCAATGACCCAAGAAAAAAAAAAAAAAGTGTGGGCGTTGTGTTAAGTCCTATCTTTTCTCCATTCCTGTATTTAATCTGTTCACATGGTGTAATTGTGTTTTTGCCAAGTTGTTTTGCTATAGTTCATGACAGAAAAGTTTTCATTTGGCCAGCTAGCTGGGTGCAGTAGGACCGGTGGGTTACACTTGGGGTCTCGTCCGGGATGGGAGTGAGGTTTAGGGAAGTAAGCGTAACGGATGAAGCTAGCCAAGTGCTATGCAGGTAAAGCTCTCTCCTCTGACCTCCAAAGTTGCTTTAGCGACAGACGATAGAGACCATGGTCTTTAGCCTCCTTGTTAGAGCAACCGACCCCCATGCAAAGAATTGCTGGTTCGATTCCGGCTTAGCATGGGTTGGGTGTAGTAGGACCGGTGGGTTATACTTGGGAGCTCGTCCGGGATGGGAGTGAGGTTTAAGGGGGGTAAGCATAACAGAGGCCAGCTAGCAAATTGCTATCCAGGTAAACCTTACTCCTCTGACCTCTAAAGGTGCTCTAGCGACAGATGCTAGAGGCCATGGTCTTTAGCCTCCTTGTTAAAGCAACTGACTCCCATGCAAAGAATTGCCGGTTCGATCCCAGCTCAGCATGGGTTGGGTGCAGTAGGACCGGTGGGTTATATTAGTTTATATTGTTTACACGTTAACATGCTTGAATGCATTAACCTGTGCTTCATGACAATATAAACGTTGTGTTATGTATATGAGATTTAAGGTTTGAGACTTCTCGATTCTGAAATGAAAGCATCATAGTTTACATCATTCGATACTGTTTTTCTACCTGTTTACAGTGACATGAGGACAGGTATACAATTTATATCCAATAAATTTCCACATACGAACGAGGCCTGAATCTGATCGGAGTAAAAAAAAAATAATAATAAAAATAAATAAATACATCAGAATTGGGTCACTTGAAGCATGCGGTATAAATGCAGCCTTAACCTCAAACTCCGAACATTCATTTAGGCCGGATTAAGTTTGAAATGACTTCACACCAGTTTGTCCTTCAATGTCATATGAACTGCACCAAGAAGGGCTGCACAATATATCGCAAATTTATAGTTATCGTGATAATAGTATACGCAATACATCGTATCACAGACATGCGTGATAAATGACATTTAATATATGCATTGGATGTTTATCCAAATCTGACCAATCAGATGGGGCTTTACTGTATTTAATCCTCGCCTCCCCAGTAGATACTGTTCTGCTATTGGCTAGAAGCTGAACCCAGAGCTGAAAATAAACACTAATGGGCAAAGTCGAGACGAGAGAGGAATCAGCTAATCAGAGTCAGTAGATATGCATATCAGGTTTTTACTCATAGCGTTTAAAAGACTAAATGTTTGAGCCTCGATGCAGTTTTTTAGTCCGCATTAGAATTAGATCCAAAGAATATCTTTTAACAGTTTATTACACAAACAAATGATTTAATAAAAACAGTGTTTTTCTAGGAAATATGGCATATTTTGTTTCTCAGTATCATGCAGCACTACTTTAAATGCACATTCATCATTAAATAACTGAAAGAAAGTTACTTTATTGCAGAGCCAGTCTTCATTAGCGCGTGGCTTCGGGTCGCTGTAGTGCATAGAAACTCTCTGTCCCAGTATAGTGAGCACTTTCTGAAAACGAGACACAGAGGAAGACAAAAAAAAAAAAAAAAAAAAGACACCATAAATATCATTTTCAGGATGAATTTGGCACACTTCAGGAGCTCATCTCACAAAAGAGCGGATGAGAAGACTGGATAAAAGAGAGAAGGAGGACAGATGTCACCATCCGCTTGAGAGGACTCAGAAAGATGTGCGTTTTCCGGCCAGAAGCCTCAACCTCCCCCATTCAGGGGAACAAAAAGCGTCCTGCCCACTCATATTGGGCCAAAATATATAGCAAAACACCCAGACAGAAGCCTCACCGAAGCAAATATTCACACAACCAACACATGACGAACGAAATAAAGAGACACAAATACCCTTCAGATCCTCAGTGCGTAAAAATAAATCAATCCTGATGATTTGAGCAGCATGTATGCTGCATTTAAAAGGATAGTTCAAGCAAAAATGAGAATTTGCTCACTTCATTCAAACGTTTGAGTTCTTCTTTCATCTGACGTTCTTATATTTCTTCTGTTATAAAAAAACATATTTTGAAGAAAGCTGAAACCACTGACTTCCATATTAAAAAATACAAATACTATGGAAGTCAGTGTTTACCGGTTTTCAGCATTCTTCAAAATATCTCCTTTGTGTTTCTAACAGAAGAAAGAAACGCATAAACGTGGGTAAAAATAAATCAATCCTGATGATCTGAGTTGCATTTATGCTGGCATTAAAAGGGATCGTTCACGCAAACATTAGTTTTTGCTCACTTTTTCCTCATTTAAACGTTTATTTCTTCTGTTAGAAACACACAAAAGGAGATATTCTGAAGAAAGCTGACACCAAAGACTTTCATAATAGGACAAACAAACACTATGGAAGTCAATGGTTTTCAGCATTCTTCAAAATATCTCCTTTGTGTTTCTAATAGAGGAAAGAAACTTATAAACATTTGGAACCACTTGTGAGTGAGAAATAGTGAGTAAATTGTCAGTTTTGCGTGATCTATCACTTTAACAGGACTTTCTTCTTGAATATTTACCTATAACTATCCGATTACTTGATTTTAAGCAGTTCGGAGACTTAAAAAACCTGACCTGAGCTTGGGGGAATAAAATATTTACACCTAGATATCCTTTGATGTGTACGTTTGGTACAACACTTCCTCACAGCTTTGTTGGTAACTTGTTGTGTAACACCCATAAGCATAACACTAGCTAAAATAGCCCCTTCTGATTGTCCGACTGCTAGACAAAAAACAGAAATCCTGATGCACTTTCAAAAAGAACCAATCAGCGGATTTTGCCACGTTTGCAAGGCCACACACACACACTCATACACTACAGCCAATTTAGTTCATTAATTCCCCTATAGCACATGTGTTTGGACTGTGGGGGAAGCCGGAGCACCCGGAGGAAACCCACACCAACATGGAGACAACATGCAAACTCCACACAGAAACGCCAACTGACCCAGCCGGGACTCGAACCAGAGACCTTCTTGCTGTGCGGCCACAGTGCTAACCACTGAGCCAACGTGCTGCCCCTTATTATTATTACTATTATTATTATTATTATTATAAATCTAGTTGGCTTCACGGTGGCGCAGTGGGTAGCACGATCACCTCACAGCAAGAAGGCCGCTGGTTCGAGCCTCGGCTGGGTCAGTTGGCGTTTCTGTGTGGAGTTTGCATGTTCTCCCTGTGTTGGCGTGAGTTTCCTCCGGATGCTCCGGTTTCCCCCACAGTCCAATGACATGCGCTATAGGGGAATTGGGTAAGCTAAATTGTCCGTAGTGTATTTGTGTGAATGAGTGTGTATGGGTGTTTCCCAGTGATGGGTTGCAGTTGGAAGTGCATCCGCTGCGTAAAACATATGCTGTGGCGACCCCGGATTATTAAAGGGACTAAGCCGAAAAGAAAATGAATGAATGAATGAATAAATCTAGTTTATTTATGCATCATTAAAGGGATAGTTCACCCAAAAATGAAAAATTATGCATTATTTACTCTCGCTCAAGCATTTGTTAAACTTTTATGGGTTTCTTTTGCTCCAATGAACACAAAAGAAGATGTATTGAAGACAGCTAGAAACCGGTAACCGTTGACCTCTATAGTGTTTGTTTTTCCTGCTACTGTATCTGTATTTTACACAATAAAATAAACATCAGAAAACAAACGAGAAAAACGCTTCGGTGGACACGCACCCTTTAAGCCGTAGTTCTTCCCTCATGATGTTAGTGTTTGTGCTATTTTCTCATTTCTGATTGGCCACTGAGTTCACACCAAACTCAGAAGACGAGATTGACACTAATTATTTGCGTTCGATTGCACTGCATGACGGTAATCTGCCTCTGTTCTCGAATTTTGCATTCACTTGGTTGCAATATTAATTAATTAATTAATTCATTCATTCATTCATTCATTTTCCTTCGGCTTAGTCCCTTATTTATCAGGGGTCGCCACAGCGTAATGAACCGCTAACTATTCCAGCATATGTTTTACGCAGCGGAGGCCCTTCCGCCGCAACCCAGTACTGGGAAACACCCATACACTCTCATTTACACACATACACAACGGCCAATTTAGTTTTTAGGATGTACAGCAATACAAAATTATCTTTACATATGAAAACAATTAAAGGATTCAAATGATTATTTTCTACATAAATATAAAAACCACTGCCTCCATGCCTTCTTCACCACCTTTTTCTGTGACAATCTGCATCTGTATAATGTTATTATTATTAGCAGTATTATTTATTATATGCATATTTATATTTGTTTGAATAAAAGATTAGATGTGTCCGTCTGTGGGGTTTTAGAGACGTCTGCATCACCATATGAGCATAAGAACAGGACATGTGTTTGGACATAACTCAGTTTTTCACCACACTTCTTTATTATTTGTCATTTATTCCTTTGCTAGAAATGAGAGCTGAATTTAGAAACAGTTTTGAAACAAATCTTTGCTCTTAACAAAGGAAATTAAATATGTAGACTAATGGATGTCTTCTGCGGAGTGGGTTTCCACCATTTCCTTACTCCAACAAAGTAAAGGAATATAGTAAAGAGTAAAAGTAACGTAAAGAGGCTGAATGGAGGAGGCTTCATCCTCGCGCTGCAGATGCTCTGTTTAACCGTTTTCTCGCTAGTGAAGCTTCAGTTTTTACACTTACAAAGTCTGCTATGTAAATAGCGAATACGCCATGACGCGATGCAACTGACTCTTAAAGGCAATAAGAGACTCGAGTCTCTGATTGGCTTAATGGACGTTATGCTCAAAACACACCCAGAACTCATAAAGAGAATAAGCACAGCCCTGGTAGACCATGAGCCGCGGTGCAGACCCTATTTTTCCGTCCTTAAAATAGCAAAAGTGGATTCGGACACGCTCTTAATGCTTTTGCACCATGCGCTTTAGACTTTGTGCTTAGATCGTTAAAATAAAGCCCTAGTGTTTCATGTAGTGTTTACTTATGATTAACAGCGACTGAAGATTTTATTTTTAGTGTTATAATTATTTGTTCCTCTATTTAACAAATAATAATGCGAATAAAGAAAACCCTGGAAGTTCTGAAAGAGATCAGGTCAGAAAAAGTAACTTAAAAGTAGCGTAATGCATTACCTACCATAAAAAGTACCTATGTAATGCAACTAGTTACTTTTTTGAGGGAGTAACTCAATATTATAATGCATTACTTAAAAAGTAACTTTCCCCAACACGGTTTATCCAAAACTTTTCCATGCCATGCCAAACGTCCATGAGTTTTCCAGGTTTTCCATGACCTGCACGTGAACTGACATTCAGAAATGCAGGTCAACTCATCTGCGGCCTCATCTGTTATAATTGAATCATCTAATTAAAGACACATTAGAGGAGCTCTGACTGAAGTCTCCTGCCGTTTAAAGCCATTTAGAGATGAATTTCCAAGCCATGTGGATTCAACTAGAGAAATATAGGCCAGGTCTCACACTAGAGGCTCGCATCTGCCAAGACGAGACGCTTTGGCTGAAAAAAGAAAGATAATAGCGCACGCGCGCACATACACACACGCGCACACACACACAAAAATCTGAAAATGCACTTCCTGTTTGTTTACAGTTAAATTCTCAGATTAGGTCAGTCTGATGTATTGGGCGGGGCAAACATGCTTAACCACGCCCCCTCCAGCTGTCAGTTATGACAACAGACAGAAATGGTGAGGAGGAGGAGTCTGTTAGGTTATAATAACTCTCCCCAAACCCTTTTCCAATCTTTGTGAATGAAACGCCTACTTTTCTACATCCAATCAGCTCGCAGTAGAAAAAACAAGCCACGCCCACTGCTTTCTCATTTAATATTCTATTTCTATAGGAACTGCGTCACAATATGAAACCTTAAAATGGTTGCAGCTTCCAGTTCATGCGGACTTTAGGAGCCTATATGTCCATACACCCGAGGACTCGTAGTGTGTGTGTGTGTGTGTGTGTGTGTGTGTGTGTGTGCAGTGTGAAGTGACCTGGTTGGTCTCCATCCAGCGGCTGGCCTCCTGCAAGTGATTAAACTCGACGAAGGCGAATCCTCTGCTCTGACCTGGAGAAACAGCCAGCGCCGGCCACAATGACAGAACAACAACAACAACGCAGTGAGGGGTTAGTGCTCATAATATCCACAGATACAGAGAGAAAGAGAGAAAGAGAGAGCTATAGCTGTATTCTAACCAATCATCACACAGACACACAACGAACTGTAAAGGGAGCTTTCTGTTCATCTGCTGAGTACACCAGTCATTAAACCACAAAGGAAATTCACTTTGAAAACATGATAACACACAAGATCAGGAGAATATTATCAGCGATTCCTCGTAAACAGCACCTAGCATCTACAAAACGTCATCATACACTACTGTTCAAACTTTTGGGGACTGGCTCTTTTAGCATTCACACAAAGGGTTAAAAAACAGGTTCTTTGTGTGTATATGAAGGCGCAGTGGGTAGCGCTGTCGCCTCACAGCAAGAAGGTCGCTGGTTTGAATCTGGGTTTCTGTGTGGAGTTTGCATGTTCTCCCCGTGCTAGCGTGGGTTTCCAAAACACATTAGCCGTAGTGTATGAGTGTGTGTGAATGAAAGTGTATAGATGTTTCCCAGTACTGGGTTGCAGCTGGAAGAGCATCTGCTGTGTAAAACATATGCTGGAATAGTTGGCGGCTCATTCCGCTGTGGCGACCCCGATGAATAAAGGCCGACTAAGCCGAATGAACATGAATGAATATGGCAGCGAACATGGAAGAACTGGTTCCCAAAAAAGGTACAGTGCCATTCGTTTTATGGAATTAGATCAGTTTTTCTTCGTCAAGCATCGAACACACAGAAACATGTGCTTGAAAAAGCCTGCTCAGGTGCTTCTAGTGAACTGTCATCACATTATAACCTCGACGCATTTAAGATCTATTCAATTATTCATTTTCATTTCGGTTTAGTCCCTTTATTAAAAAGGGGTCGCCACAGCGGAATGAACCGCCAACTTATCCAGCATATGTTTTACGCAGCGGATGCCCTTCCAGCTGCAACCCATCACTGGGAAACATCCATACACACCCATTCACACAAATACACTACGGACAATTTAGCTTACCCAATTCACCTATACCGCATGTCTTTGGACTTGTGGGGGAAACCGGAGGAAACCCACGCGAACACGGGGAGAACATGCAAACTCCACACAGAAATGCCAACTGACCCAGCTGAGGCTCGAACCAGCGACCTTCTTGCTGTGAGGCGATTGTGCTACCCACTGCGCCACTGTGCAGCCCATTTAAGATCTATATATTTTTAAATTAATGATCTTCACTGTCTGATTGAGATCCAGTATAAAGTGGGTCTCAGACCAGACAAGAAGCACTGCATTAAATCCCATTGTTCCATGCCATGTCTTCAAAATATGAACATTTATTTTACCACGGAATTTTCAAGGAGTTTCATCTCGTTTCATGCTTAAACAACTAAATGAATGCTTGAGTATTTAACTGACTATAGTTCGATTCAATTATGTTATCACATTATCGATAATTCCCAGATCTTATCCCAAAAGGGAACTTTTAACTAGTGAGGAGGAAAAAAAGTTTAATTGTAAATCTGATTTATTGAGAGAAATAAATCAGGTGACAACAATGACCAACAGTGCCACCTAGTGGTCAGGAGGTGAGGAAATCCTGCTATCGTTCTCGCCCCAAAACTTTGAACGGTAGTGTATATGTGCATTTAAACACTTAAATTACTATCATTCAACACGTTTTGCTGATATTTACTCTCTTTTTTTATATATATTTTGACAACCTGATTCACAAAATCCACATCTTACTAATAATACCTCCTTTCTCATTTTTATGATATGTTTAGACTAGTTACAATGCATGAGTTGAATAGCAGAAGGCCTAAAATGGCAAAAAGCGTGAAAAGAAACGTGTCTGTCCAACTTATCCACATGTGATTAACAATAAAGCTGTTAGAAATGGACAATCCAAGCAGTCGGTCCGCTGAGCGTTCCGCTGAGCAAATTCACTCATTGCTGTCAATAACTGATAAAGAAAGAAAAAGCATTATCTTTGACTCCTAATTCAAATGTCTTATCGCTTAACCAAAAGAACAGCTATTTCACATGCCTTAAATACATCAACAGCTAGGACGTCCTTGAACTTTAATCTTCTGTTATAAATCATGCATGATACATGAACAGGGTGAAGAAAATAAAGGAAACACATAATGATAAGTGAACATCAGGGTTCTGTACAGAAATGGTTTGTTCTTCTTAAAGTTTTCAAGACTTGAGATTCAAGACAACAATTCTTGTAAAATATTTATAAAACATTTTGTAGAGAAGATGTTTATGATGTTGGCTAATTGTATGAATTTGTATAATCTCATTCGTACAATTTCGTAGGATTTACTGACACCCCAACGGCAGCGGGGTTTAGTGTCATGCCTCCTTTAAAAAGTTTTGTACAACTAAACTCTGAATTCGATTGAATTAGCCACTAAACTGATAAAACATAAAAATAAGATTTAAGGAAATAAAATTAGGGGGCCTCACGGTGGCGCAGTGGGTAGCACAATCGCCTCACAGCAAGAAGGTCGCTGGTTCGAGCCTCGGCTGGGTCAGTTGGCGTTTCTGAGTGGAGTTTGCATGTTCTCCCCGTGCTGGCGTGGGTTTCCTCCGGGTGCTCCGGTTTCTCCCACAATCCAAACACATGCGCTATAGGTGAAGTGGGTAAGCTAAATTGTCCGTAGTTTATGTGTGTGAATGAGTGTGTGTGGATGTTTCCCAGCGATGGGTTGCAGCTGGAAGGACATCCGTTGTGCAAAACATATGCTGGATAAGTTGGAGGTTCATTCCGCTGTGGCGACCCCAGATTAATAATGGGACTAAGCCAAAAAGAAAATGAATGAATGAATAAAATTAGGATTAGGGGTGGCACGGTGGCTCAGCGGTTAGCACTGTGGCCTCACAGCAAGAGGGTCGCTGGTTCGATTCCCGGCTGGGTCAGTTGGCGTTTCTGTGTGGAGTTTGCATGTTCTCCCCGTGTTGGTTTCCTCCGGGTGCTCCGCTATAGATGAATTGTATGAACTAAATTGGCCGTAGTGTATGTGTGTGAATGAGTGTGTATGGGTGTATCCCAGTACTGGGTTGAAGAAAAATGAATGTTGCCCTAAAAATTGTTCAATGTTATAATAATAATAATAATAATAATAATAATAATAATAATAATAATAATAATAA
>CAIGQW010054382.1:732061-743619 GCA_903798125.1 Danio choprae
AATAATAATAATAATAATAATAATAATAATAATAATAATAATAATAAAAGATCTGTTCAATCCAAAAATGTATTATTCTTTTAATAGTAATTGTTACTGATATGAATTTCTGATTACTATTCTGCCCTTTTTTACAAGATGTAAAATAAGTTTTAGCTCAAAATACTACACAGATGATGTTTTCTAGCTCTCTGAAAGTGACCCTTTTAGGCTTTGATCCTAATTGTGGCATTTTGGTGACTGTCGCTTGAGATTGAGATTGTGCTCATTTCAGAAGAGGGCGGAGCTACATACGCCTGTGTGTCAGCATAGCAGCAGATTCAAAACTCTACTGGCGGACAGCTGCTCCTCACTCAGGGCTGTTTATGCTAATGAGGAAGAGATGGTCACTAGTGGGCGGGGCTTTCCCCCTCTGAGTGTTTCTGCAGACTGTTTTTAATCAAGCCTGATTATAACATATACAATTCATTCATGTTTACCATTAGAGGCTGGAGATATTCACACACTGCTGACACACAACTGTGTTTAAACCCCTTATAAATGTGATTTTTGCATAATAGCTGCCCTTTAATATATGTGTAACTGTGAAACTGCAATATTTTCAGAGATGATTATCATACCTTGAAAATCTCATATCATTAAAAGCCTATTTAGACCAGTATTTAACATCATCCACTTCCATTTTTGACTGATGAAAATTAATATCAGTCACAAACAGCGCCTACGTGCTACTTTTTAACTAGTGTTCACATTATTTTGTCCACCCTTCAGCTGAAGATACAATAAAAAAATAAAACATTGCTCACGTAATGATCAGTGACACTTATCTTCTCAACATAACTATTGCAGAATACACAATGCAAGATCCTTATGTCGACAGCAGTAAAAGTGTGATGAGGGATAAGGGCTTGGCACTTGGAGTAGGTGTGTGTGTGCATTTCTATAATTCCCATGCTTGTGTGAATGCATCATGTGAGAGTGTCATTGTTGTTTGCTTAAGACACACTGACAAGGGGTATGGTAAGAAAATAGCAATACACAAGTAAATAAAGAGAAGTGGTGGCATTAAAAAAAAAGATGTGCAGGGGATTAAAGAAACACACTTTTCAAAAGCACCACAACAAAACAGCCTTGACAATCAACTCAATACACCAGGAGGAAAAGTGAGAATGAAGAAAGAAACTGTACTGGAACAGCAATAGTGCGGAAAGGCTTGTTATGAAAGCCAGCAGAAGAGAGAGTTGGAGTCATTCTGGGGTATAAAGGAGACCCCCTGATAGAGGAAGCTTACCTGAAGATTTGTTCCTCATGAGGCGAACTTCTCTGGGCTGGATCCCCTGCTCCTGCAGCCGAGCACGAATCTACAGAGCAAACTCCAAACGGTTAACTACAGCAAACCCCAATGGACCTATGCTAAATGAGTATGCTAATTGTAAACAACATCAATGACAGTAAATTATGTCAATATTCAATGGATTCTAAAAAACTACATTGGAAACAAACGACAACTGAGACATAGATTGCACTGTGCTTTTGTTTGTTTTTGCTTTGTTTTCTGTTATCATGTTCAAAGTGCCCCTGTTATGCTTTTTCAGATTGGTTTTTGAAATGTGCTTCAAGACTAAATGATAACTTCCTGGACCATTTGACCAATCAGAGCAAAGTAGAGTCATCTGACCAATTAGAGTAGAGGAGTAGATTCATGTGACCAATCCGAGCAATGTAGGGTAATCTGACCAGTCAAACTAGATCCATGTGACCAATCATAGAAGAGTAAAAGTCAAAAGACTTATCAGAGTAGAGGCATCTGATCAAAGCAGATCCATATGACCAATCAGAGCAGAGTTAAGTCAAAGGGCCAATCAGAGTAAAGTCACCGGACCAAAGTAGATCCATATGACCAATCAGAGTTAGTTAAGTCAAAAGACCAATCAGAGTAGACTCATCTGACCAATGTAGATCCATTATGACCAATTAGAGTAGAGTCATGTGACCAATCAGAGGAATGTAGAGTCATCTAACCAGTGAAAGTAGATCCATGTGACCAATCAGAGAAGAGCAAAGTCAAAAGACCAATCGGAGTAGAGGCATCCGATCAATGTAGATTCATATGACCAATCAGAGAAGAGGAGTAGAGTCATCTAATCAATCAAAATACATTAATCGGAGCAATCAGAGCAGAGTAGAGTCATCTGACCAATCAGAGCACAGTCATCTGACCAATCATAGCCAAGTAGAGTTATTTGGCCAATTAGACCAGAGTCATCTGACTAATCAGAGCAGAGTAATCTGATCAATCAGAACCGAGCAGCAAAGTACAGCCATCTGATCAATTATATAAAATTGGAGGCATCTGACCAATCAGGGCAGAGAAAACTTGAACCAACAATTTCCGACACTGAGAAAAAAGCTGGAGCTGCAGTGTATATTATGAGGAAAACTGAAGTACTTTTATTTGTTTTTTTTTACCCTGGATGCATGTGAACCTATTATATGAGATCTTCCAATCAAAACTACAGCATAACAGGGGCCCTTTAACAGAATGACCATTATATTCATATTCATATCAATAAATGAAAAGAAGACTATCAAACCTCGTTCACCGTTGCATTCAGAGGAAGCATTCTCAGCATCACAATGTTGCTGGGTTTCTGGAGCGCGTCTGCATCAGATCTGTAGTCCTGATCATGTGGTTCTGCCTCCTCAGGGTCAAAACTTACATCCTTCATTTTGCTCTTAGTTGATTGGACTTGGTCAGGAAAATCCTAAAATCCAAAATGCCCACTGTAAAAAATGCTTGGTTCCACAGAACCGATTTGTGTTGGGACAACATGAAGAAATTAAGTTTAAGTCGATTGAACATAAAACAATGAAGTTGTCGAATAAAAAAAATACACATTTCAAAGAACTACACGGGATCTCTAAGCAACTAAAATGAATTGAATTCAATACTTTTTACTGCAATCATGATTCATATTAAGGCTGCACAATATAGCGCAAAATTATCGTTATTGTGATAACAGTATCGTGCTGCAGACGTGTTTGATAAATTACATTCATTTTATGCATTGGTTGTTTATCTAAATATGACCAATTTAGATGGGGCCTTACTATCTTTAGCCCCGCCTTCACAGTAGGTGCAGCCCTGCTATTGGTTAAACTAAAGTAGATAACAGTACTCACTTGTTTGTGCTTGAGATTTCGGTTTAATTTGTCTTCCTCGGCTCTCCACTCTGCATTGTATTCTCCCTGAGAGTCGTGCCGTCCTCTCAATCTGCCCCAAATGCCGTCCTCATTTTCTTCATCTTCTTCTGGTGTTTGTTGGTTCTTCATTCTCGATCTTAATAACTGCGCATCTCTCCTGCGTGCCTCAGTATCTGCATCAAACTCATAATCCTTTTCATCATGCTGAAATCTTGAGTGGATGTTCTGATCCGGGGGACTTTTTCCAAGTTGACTGCTTTCGGCTGCACGGTTGCCCATTTGTCTGAATCCAGGTCGATTATTTGAGAAATTACCTGAGGCGAAGTCTTTTGGGCCATCAGAACCGCCGTCCCGCTCATGCTGCCTTGTATTTGCTAAGCTGCTAGTTAGCCCCAAGCCATTTTCCTGTCCATATCCGCGATAATCCATGTCTCTGTAGTCGTGATCATCTGACGCTTTCCCATAGCGACCCATTCGGTCACCACGACCCCTAAAATATTGTGAAAAAGAAAGATTTGTGTCCTACTGCTTCACAGACATTTAACAGGAGCTCTACAGTGCAAATTTGAGTGAAATGTTATGTTTTTCTTTAAATGCAAATGAGCTGCTGAACCCTGCCCCCTTTTTAAAAGAGGGCGGAGCCTTTACAGCCTGTGCCTCAGTTACTCAACAACAAAATATCATCATGTGTTGTGTTTTGAAGTGTCATTCATTCATTCATTTTCTTTTCGGCTTAGTCCCTTTATTAATCAGGGGTCGCCACAGCGGAATGAATCGCCAACTTATCCAGCATGTGCTTTACACCGCGGATGCCCAGCTGAAACCCATCACTGGGAAAGTTTTAAAGTGTCAGTTCAACAAAAAATTATTTTATTTTTTTATTACTCACCCTCATGCTGTTTAAAGTTGTTTCTTCTAAACACAATTTAAGATATTTTAGATGAAATCTGAGAGCCATGGACAGCAATGGTCCTGAGAGGTTCAAAGTAGGAATGGCCAATATTTTATCATTTAAAATTAGCCCCATGAGAAAAAATGTTTTAATTATCGTAATAACAATAAAGCCTATAATAGACCAGTGCAATTACTTACTATTGCAGTAGTACACGTGTGATAGATTTGCGTGTTTGAGCCCGTTTTCAAACTTTACTGACATACTTTAACTCTAAATTGACTTAATTGAGTCGAGTGTTTAAAATTACTATTTTTTGCGACCAGGCATTGTTCAATATTAAACAATGACGAAAAAATCATGCTATTTTGAGTGGCGAAGGCTAGGTCAGTTAGCACAGCACTATACACTCACCGGCCACTTTATTAAGTACACCTGTCCAACTGCTCGTTAACGCAAATTTTTAATCAGCCAATCATATGGCAGCAACAGACATGGTCAAGAGGATCTGCTGAAGCTCAAAGTGAGCATCAGAATGGGGAAGAAAGGGGATTTAAGTGACTTTGAACGTGGCATGGTTGTTGGTGCCAGACGGGCTGGTCTGAGTATTTCAGAAACTGCTGATCTACTGGGATTTTCACGCACAACCATCTCTAGGGTTTACAGAGGAAGAGGAAATATCCAGTGAGCGGCAGTTCTGTGGGGGCAAATGCCTTGTTGATGCCAGAGGTCAGAGGAGAATGGCCAGACTGGTTCCAGCTGATAGAAAGGCAACAGTAACTCAAATAACCACTCGCTACAACCGAGGTCTGCAGAAGAGCATCTCTGAACACACAACACGTCCAACCTTGAGGCGGATTAAGGCAGTTCTGAAGGCCAAAGGGGGTCCAACCCGGTACTAGTAAGGTATACCTAAAAAAGTGGCCGGTGAGTGTAAATATACTTTAATGCTTATAAAATACCCAGGATAACTTGAAGAACACAAATTGCCACAAGCGGTTGTTTATTGTCTTCATGTTTGATTCATTTATCAGTTTCTGTCATCTTTATCCTCGCGCAATGATAGCTGACGTCTTATTCAGTAAAGTATATGTGTAGATTATGTGCACGAGGGTGCCATCTAGTGTCCAGTATGAATGGCACTGAAATAACACTTAAAAACATTGTCAAAACAGTCTATGAGTCTTCATTGGTTTAACTATAATCATACGAAGCTCCTAGAACTTGTTCCTCAACAGCAACACAGGGAGACTATGCAAACTCCACACAGAAATGCCAACTGACACAGCCGGGACTCGAACCAGCGAACTTCTTTCTGTGAGGCGACAGCGCCAACCACTGAGCCACATTGCCGCTCCCTTACAATTTGTTAAATAAAGTTAATGTATTTGTTAGCATGTATTGACAATTGCATGTTAAGTATTTGTTAGCATGTATTGACAATTGCATGTTAAGTTTGTATATAATAAGGTCAGTGTATTAATGCATGAAGCCATGCAGTGGTCACATGCAAAGTGATATTAAAAAGAGAAGAGGACGCTGCAGGCTGAGCGACTCTTGACCTACCTCCGCTCATAATCCATGCTTCAGTCCACTCAAACGCCCACTGTTTTCTCTTTCTGCTTCATTTACAACTGTTAACAAGATATACAAGCATCAACCCCTGCATTCACAAAACAATCGCATTAAAATGAGAAGAACTGCTGTTTTTACCAGAAGCAAACATGCTGTAGTATGAGAAAATGTGCATATGATAATATGGGTTGATCGGAGTCAAAGAAAATAAATTAGTGCTGGAAAAAAAAAAACAAGTATTGTATATGTGTGTTGTGTATATTTTTTTATATACAGTGCTCAGCATATATGAGTACACCCCCACAAATCTCTCATTTAAATTAATATTCTCTATAGGATGCTTTACAATATTATATTTGTACATATACATTAGTTTAGTCAGCGCTGAAGCCAAATCTGGAGCTAATCTAACAGAATAACTTACAATAATGCTTCAAACATTAGTAGCCCAAATTTATATGTGAGGGAAAAATATTAAATAACATTTTCAAAAATAGCAAAAATCAGGAGACACAAAAAACATAGACAATAGTGTTGAAATGTAGTTTGTAATTTGTTTTTGCAATATTTTGCATCAATTTAAATGTATTATCTTTCCATTTCTAAAGTTAGTTTTAACTTAGTTAGTTTTAGTTCTGTGACTAAAATATTATTTTAATAAATATATCTGTTTAATAAATCAGTTTTGTTCGAATGCACCAATATATATGACCCATATTCACTGAGAAATGGAGAAACATATTCATTTTCAAAATGGGGTGAACTCATATATGCTGAGCACTGTATATATAAACACACAAAATGTTTATTTAAGTTTAGATATAAAATATATGTGTATATGACACAAATTATATATAAATTAAAATATCTATGTAACAAAATAGCTTTGTTTTTACGTACAGGTGAAGTCAAAACTATTCGCCCTCCTGTGAATTTTTGTTTCTTCTTCAGATATTTCCCAAATGATGTTGAACAGATTCAGGGATTTCTCACAGTATTTCCTATAATATTTGTTCTTCTGGAGAAAGTCTTATTTGTTTTATTTCGGCTAGAATAAAAGCAGTTCTTCATTGTTTTAAAGCCATTTTAAGCTCAATATTATTCGCCCCCTTCAGCAATATTAGTGTTGGATTGTCTCCAGAACAAACCACTGTTATACAATGACTTGCCTAATTACCCCAACTTTACCCCTAATAAACCCAGTTAAGCCTTTAAATGTCACTTTAAGATGAATACTAGTAAATATCTAGTCTAATATTATGTGCTGTCATCATGACAAAGAGAAAAGACATCAGTTATTAGAAATAAGTTATTAAAACTATTATGATTAGAAATGTGTTGAACAAATCTTCTCTCTGTTAAACAGAAATTGGGAAATGAAATATACAGGTGTCTGACTGTATGTGTGTGTGTATCACATATACATAATAAATCTATAGCTATAATACACACACATACATACATCAAGTCAAAACAAACCTTCATTTTGAATATAATTCATCTTTGCTCAGCACTAAAATCAGGGTGCGAATTAGAGGGGTTTGGGGGGGGTCTAACCCCCTTAATTAACGCTTGATCCCCCCCAGAAGGACATCAAAACAAGATGTATGGGGGGTCTGCCCTTTAATAGTTAAAAAATAGTTTGCTCTGATCTGTATCTTAATTAATATTAATAATTAAAATAATATTTGACCACCCCTATAAATGGTCCACACCATTGTGAATGCATGTTTGAGCCAGAAATATTAACTCATCGGTTTGAAACCGGCCGATCTAGAACACCCACAGACAGTGTAAGTGCTCACAAAACATGTTTCTTTAAAGAAGGCGTTTGTAGGTGTCTGTAAACTAGATGTATAGTTTGTTTTTTATTATACACTTGCTCACACATGGAAGTTAAACAGTAAAATGTATGCAGTCTTTCGTGGTCATCCATGAATAGGTGCAGGAATGCAAACCTGTCACTTATTTGATCACACATGCCATTGATAACCACTCAATATCCCTCAAAACACTAAAACATAACAACAAGTTTGACTAATAAAAGAGATGTAATTGAATTAAATATATACATTTGGTTCACTGAGGCACATTACCGAACATAACCGAAAAACTTGACCACCCCGATCATCAATGTATAATTCACACCCTGACTAAAACACATTATATACATAATCAAATTGTCTCCAAAACCATTTACGCCATTAGGAAAAACTACAAATGTCGCTGTCATTTATGACACCCAATACTTTCTGCAGGGCTGTCCAGTGCAAATGCTACTAACTAAGCCTGGCACTACTCTAAAGACCAATAAACACATCTAAACGCACATTAACAGCCCTAAATTAAAGTTCTACCCCTGTACATCCGAATAAACAGCATTCTGCAGAACATATTGCTCATAAATCTGCGTGCATGACAGTTGAGTGTGAAGGACGCGCACTCTGAGCCAGCGCACGCGCAAAAGAACACCGCGCCAAATATGCAGATAATCTGAACTTTTACGAGGCGTTGATTTAAATGCATATTATTAATAACAACGTGCGGCATTTACCTGTTTTAAAGCAGCAGCGTCACAAGCTCTGAAACTGATCCAGCGTAAACGCGTGACGTCGGCACTGCTCAGCGTAAGATGGCCTCGGCGCGGTGGGCGGGGACTTAACTCGCGCGCTGATTGGCTGAGAGCGCGCTGGCTTCTAAACGTATTTAAATGTTAGATAAGACACATTGCTGGAGGTAAACATGACGTGTTGTTCGAGTTTAATACATTTGTACGCAATTAAATGAAAATCAACACTATTAGCTTTAAGGTAATGGAAATATTACACAGAGTCGATTGTCATCAGCAGCATTGGGTAAGTTACCTCAAAAAAGTAGTTAATTACTAATTACATCATTAAAATTGTATTTAAATGACTTATTGAGTAACTATGTAACATTAGAAACCGAAAAGCTAAAAAAAAACATATGAAGCATTATGTAAATGTCTTTTGGTTAATTACATTTTTATTTGATAATTATTTTATCTGTTTTATTCATTTTTATGCCTGCCAGCGGTTTATACTTTGATTGTATACTGTTAATATACTTTCTCTCGTTTTTATTTTGTTTTATTTTTTCAAAACTGTTGTGAGATGTACATATTTCACAATAGAAAATAAATAAAATAAAATACTGAGTAACCAAGTTACTTTTCAGACTAGTAAAGTAATCTAATTACTTTACTCAATGCTAATTATGATCCAAATCGATTTCAACAGACCATTTTTAACTTTTAATTATTTTAATTTTGAGTCAAACATTTATTTTTTCATTTTCCTTTGGCTTAGTTCCTTTATTCATCAGGGGTCGCCACAGCAGAATGAACCGCCAACTTATTCAGCATATGTTTTACACAGCAGATGCCCGCAACCCAGTACTGGGAAACACCCATACACACTCATTCACACACACACTCATACACTAGGGCCAATTTAGTTAATCAATTCCCCTATAGCGCATGTGTTTGGACTGTGGGAGAAACCGGAGCAGTGCTAATGTTGCCTTGAAGTAATTCTTACATGCGATTTCAGACACAATATTCAAAGTATACGTGATAAATATAGAGAGTGTGTCACAAGTTGTGCTCATAACAGTACGTCATTATAATTAATCTGTATTCGCCTTTTTAAATTCTGCTTCACTGTTTTATTGAACACCAAAGTCTGAATGTAAAACCAACTTCACCTCAATAGAAAGGAGTGGATATTAGAGGTTTTGTTGTCTCAGCTGAAATAAGTCTGGGCATTCTTGACATTTTCACCCACAGAACTGACACTAACTGGGCATTTTCTCTTTTTCAGACCATCCTTTGTAAACAGAGGTGGTTGTGTTTGAAAATCCCAGTGGATCAGCAGTATCTGAAATACCAGAGACCGACTGGCACCAAAAGCCAAGCCATGTTTAAATTCAACGTTTTACCAAGTCATCTTGACTACATCTACATTCATTTTCCTTCAGCTTAGTCTCTATTTCAGAGGTCGCCACAGCGGAATGAACCGACAACTATTCCAGCATATGTTTTACGCAGCGGATGCCCTTCTAGCTGCAACCCAGTACTGGGAAACACCCATACACACTTACACACACACACACACTCATACACTACGGCCAACACGGGGAGAACATGCAAACTCCACACAGAAACGCCAACTGACCCAGCCGGGACTCGAACCAGCGACCTTCTTGCTGTGAGGCCACAGTGCTAACCATTGAGCCACCGTGTCACCCTTAAAAGATTAGTTCACTTCCAGAATTAACATTTCCCTTGTGATCTACTCACCCCCTTGTCATTCAGTATTTTTTTTTCATTGAGTCTAAAAGGTCCTACTGATTTTATCTGTATTTTTTTTTTAAAAGGGCGGGATTATCAGTAATTTAGGGCGGAGCTCAGTCCTTTAGGGTGGAGCTATCAGTAATTTAGGGTGGAGCTATCAGACCTTTAGGGTGAAGCTATCAGTCATTTAGGGTGGGGCTATCAGCCATTTAGGGCAGGATGATAGCTCCACCCTAAAGGACTGACAGCTAAATGACTGATAGCTCCGCCCAAAAGGCTGATAGCTCCACCCTAAATACTGATAGCCCTGCCCTAAATGATTGTTAGCTCCCCCCTAAATGACTAATAGCTCCAGCCTAAATGACTGATAGCTTCACTCTAAATTAATAATAGCTCCACCCTAAATGACTGATAGCTCCACCCTATAGGGCTGATAGCTCCACCCTAAAGGACTGATGGCTTCGCCCTAAAGGACTGACAGCTGCGCTCTAAAGGACTGATGGTTCCGCCCAAATGACTGATAGCTCCACCCTCCGCCCTAAAGCACTGAAACCACCGCCCTAAATGACTGATAGCGGTAGACCTATCAGCTATTAGTCATTTAGGGCGGAGCTATCAGTCCTTTAGGGCATGGTTATCTGCCATTTTGGGTGGGGCTATCAATCCTTTAGGGTGGAGCTAACAGTCATTTAGGGCGGTGCTATCAGTCCTTTAGGGCAGTGCTATCAGTCTTTTAGGGTGGAGCTATCAGTCATTTATCTGTCAGTCCTTTACGCGGGGCTATCCATCATTTAGGGTGAAGCTATCAGTCTTTTGGGCGGAGCTATCAGTCATTTAGCTGTCAGTCTTTTAGAGCAGAGCTTTCAGTGTGTCTCATTTCTGCTCTGAATTTGTCCATTTGTCTATTTTCCTTCATTTGGTTAGCAACGCCCATCTTTCAACAATCCAATTGGTTCCCAAAGAACAAAATTATGCTCCGCCCTATTTTTTTCCTCATTTCAGGATTGTCAAGTCAATGATGTACGTCATGATCACGGAAAAAAAGGACAATCTTAACTTCCGTTTCATGGTGACTTTAAACCACAAAAGCTTGCATCACAGAACTAGTGGAAGATGAGCTTTGACAAGATCCCTAATTCCCTGACTGGTGGTGTCCTCTTTGAGGCTGCATTTAATCTGCAATTCTGAAGTTCAAATCACTGTGAGCCACAGAAGTCCACTTCCATACGTCCATATGTTTTCCTAAAAAATACTTCATATATCAAAATCAGATGGCAAAGGGGTGATTAGATTATCAGGACATATTCATTCTGCAAGTGACCTAATACCTTAATGCGTTAAATTAAATGCATTAACAAATCAAATTTAACAAGCAGCTTTAGGAGTATGCCTAATATAGCATATATGTGTGTGTGTGTGTGTGTGTATAAACACCTGAAACTATTACTGCCAGTGCTGCACAGATTCAGGGCCTGTCTGAAATGGTGCATTTGACGCATACTTGCATTGTTGCATAAGCACTAGGGTGTGTGTGTGTGTGTGTGTGTGTGTGTGTGTGTGTGTGTGTGTGTG
>CAIGQW010054382.1:763418-780574 GCA_903798125.1 Danio choprae
ATATATATATACACACACACATCGAAATATTTATTATCATAACATTTATTGACAATAGCTAACAGTTTCAAAGGAATCAAGGTGTATTCTGTATAGTTTTCTCTTTTATTTTTATAATTAAAATTATTATTATTTTCTTTCCTGTCTGTTAGTTGAACCAAAATACTTTTTAAAATATTAATAGGCACTAATAAAGTTTGGTTAAAGTGTGTTTATGTATTATATTTAGTTTATATTGGTTATATTCTATAGTTTATCATAATACTGCGTAGGCCTGTAGTAAGCAATTGTTTGAATATGTTTGAAATAATAAGAAAAATAGCTTAACGTCGTCATTGCAATATTAGTGGCTGCACACTTGACTAAAATGATTTCATTGACAGTTAACATGATCATTTGCAGGAATTTTACTGTAGCATCCTATGAAATAGGCAAAAGAAAAAACTATAATGGACCATGTGTCAAAATTTTATTTATGGCCCTATCATATTTTGACAGACGGTCCGTTATACTTTATTCTGGCAAAGTTCTTCAAGATAAGAAGCCAAGGTTATAGTCACCTCATAGTCAAGAAGACATCCTTTAAACGAAATCTTGCCAGTGAAGTCTCCTTCAGTCTGGTCAATGAAGAACTGCAGACTGGAGGTGGATGGAGACACTGAGATGATATTTAAAGTAAACCCTGAGTTTGTGCTGTCCGGCTGGTCATAATCATCTGCCTGCACTGTGACTAAAACCTCACCTGTGGAGAAGACAAGATAAAGAGCATCATGGGACACGTTTATCTTTCACTCAGCTAAACAAACTTGGTGTTGCTAGAAGGGATACAGACATTCAATACAGTTCCAATACAGTTCCAATACAGACTTCCAATACAGTTGGAAGTTAAAGAAGTTTTATTAACATCTACCCCAACCCTCACAGTAATGTAAAAACAGTAATTATATTGAATATTATTAATCAAATAGTATTTTATTATCATCTACCCCTACCCCAACCCTAAAGCCAACCCTCGCAGTAATGTAAAAACAACTATAATGAGAATTATTCATATTATTTATTAAATTGCCCTCTAATTGTATTTTTTTTAATGTCCATCCCTACCCCACCCCTAAACCCAACCCTCACAGTAATGTAAAAATATTAATTGTTCTGAGTATTATTCATTTTATTTATTAAACTACCCATCGATTGTATTTTATTCATGTCTACGCCTATCCTAACCCTAAACCCAACCCTCACAATAATGTAAAAACAGCAATTATACCGAGTTTTATTCGTATTATTTATGAAATTACCCATTAATTGTATTTTATTAACGTCTACACCTAAACCCAACCACCACAGTAATGTAAAAACAGTTATTGTACCGAGTATTATTCGTATTATTTATTAAATTACCCATTAAATTTTATTTTATAAACGTCTACCCCAAAACTGACAGTTATGTAAAACTTATAATAATTGTTGTGCAGTGTCACAAAGTGTTGCTACGTGAGTATCCGCAGATGTATCCCTTCTAGACTTTACCCAGCAAACCTGTTTTGTATGTTGGTAATGGTTTTACCCTGTGGTGTTGATTCGTCTTTTGAGATCTCATACACTTCCTTATTAAAAACAGGAGCGTGGTCATTCACATCCAAGACCACAATATCCACCGCAACAGTTGTGTTTTCTGTAGTTAGTGTGATCTGAAAGTCCACAAAATGACAGAAACTATTAAAAACGCTCATTTAACTGATATTAGCCAAAGCTTGTGGGAAACTAACACCAAAATAGACACACAAATCTAGTCAGGGGCTAAATATGTCGATGAACTAAACTATTACAGCTGTGAACATTAAAGAGAAATGTGAAAATGAATGAAAAGTGTTACTTTGACTCGTGTTACATGAAGATCTGTACACGCTGTATCAGATTTCTTTTGATTTTGTTTTGCGGTTTAACCAATCACACACGTTTCTGTTGAGCTTGTGAATTCCGTAACCAATCAGAAGCGTTACATTATTCACCGCTGAAAAGGCCGATGCGCCTCAAATAAATCTCTCATCATAAACAACGAACTGCAGATACGATGTAAGAGATTTAATTCTTTAATAACGTCACATTTATTTACAGTCAATGTTATGCACCAATATATTTGTGTAGTCAAAAATATTTTATGTGTATGCTAGTAGGCTAGTTTGTTTACTTTATTAAGGTGCTGATGTACGACTGCATGATATCTCTCCTTAGCAAATTCATTAATTAATTTTCTTTTCAGCTTAGTCCCTTTATTAATCTGGGGTCGCCACAGCAGAATGAACCGCCAATTTATCCAGCACATGTTTTACGCAGCGGATGCCCTTCCAGCTGCAACCCATCACTGGGAAATCCTCAGCAAATTATTGGAATATTTTAATATCAGTCTATAGTTTTTTGATGAATTGAATTATTATAAGCACAGATATATCTAATAAGGTCATAATAAAAATAGAATTTATAAAAATAAAAATAACTCTGGCAATCAGTTCACCAATAATTAATGGAAAGATTAAATCAACTTTTTTTGGTCACTGCTGACAAACAATTGTTGACTTACTCTTAGCTTCTTGTATTCCTCATAATCAACTTTTCCGAGTGCGTAAACTGAGCCATCTGGTTTCACAGACAGAATTCCTTTGGGATCTTTGTCAATGCCTTGTCCACGGATCAGACTATTTTCCACAACTCTCTTCTCAATAGTTAACTAAATAAAAGGTGAAACATTAAAAAATATTACTCTGGTTGATGACAAACCATCCAAATATTTATTAGGCATAATCTTAAAAGCTAAACTGTCATATTCTTTAACAACTTTTGCAATTTATAATTTGATATTCTGGCATAAAGTGGAAAGTTTTTTTAAACTGCAAAAAGGTTTTAATCCAATAACCTACATTTCCTATTTTATATGGGAAAGGACCATTGAGCTCCTCTTCCATGTGGAGTGAATCCACAACCCAGGATCTCTTTTTCCGTAGGTTCTGCGTTAATGTGGTTACACACTGAATATGGACAATCTGGAAAAGACAATATTACATAAAATGTTAATGATATTAATTTATAAAGATGCTGCATATTACGTGCCCTATTATGCTTGTCATTGTTATCATGATCATTCCTTCATTTTCCTTCGGCTTAGTCCCTTATCTCACATGGTCGCTCACTGAAGCTAATCAGGTCTGCGCCCGGACAGTACCTGGATGGGAGACCACATGGGAAAGCTAGGTTGCTGCCGGAAATGGTGTTAGTGAGACCAGCAGGGGGCACTCAACCTGTGGTCTGTGTGGGTCCTAATGCCCCAGTATAGTGAAGGGGACTCTATACTGCTCAGTGAGTGCCGTCTTTCAGATGAGACGTTAAACCGAGATCCTGACTGTCTGTGGTTGTTAAAAATCCCAGGATGTCCTTCGAAAAGAGTAGGGGTTTAACCCCAGCATCCTGGCCAAATTTGCCCACTGGCCCCTGTCCATCATGGCCTCCTAACCATCCCCATATTATAATTGGCTTCATCACTCTGTCTCCTCTCCACCAATCAGCTGGTGTGTGGTGTGTGGTCTGGCACAATATGGCTGTCAGGTGGATGCTGCACACTGGTGGTGGCTGAGGAGATTCCCCTCCATTGTGTAAAGCGCTTTAAAGGTCCAGAAAAGCACTATATAAATGTAAGGTATTATTATTATTATTATTATTTTATCAGGGGTCACCACAGCGGAATGAACCGCCAACTATTTCAGCAACACACACACACACACACACACACACACACTGGGCCAATTTAGTTCATCAATTCCCCTATAGCGCATGTGTTTGGACTGTGGGGGAAACTGGAGCACCCGGAGGAAACCCACGCCAACACGGGGAGAACATGCAAACTCCACATAGAAACGCCAACTGACCCAGCTGGGACTCGAACCAGCGACCTTCTTGCTGTGAGGCGACAGTGCTAACCACTGAGTCACCGTGCCGCCATTATCATCATTAAAAGAAACTAAATTTTTAATTTTCTTGGCACAGTTTGGTACATTTCATGTTATAATTCTGATGAAAATTCAGCATTTTTCTCAAATCTTGCACAATTACTCTGGTTTATAATGTGCACAAAAATGCATCTAAATATTGAATCATTCGAGTGAAACACATATATGCATGTACATTCTATACACTTATTATAGTAAGTACAATAACTAAAATAAATACAAACTTAAATAAAAACACATTACTTTCTTATGTAAGGGCTAAGTACTAATATGATAAATATGACCAAAGATCGGGCAGCACGGTGGCGCAGTGGGTAGCGCTCTCGCCTCACAGCAAGAAGGTCGCTGGTTCGAACCTCGGCTGGGTCAGTTGGCGTTTCTGTGTGGAGTTTGCATGTTCTCCCCGTGTTTGCGTGGGTTTCCTCCAGGTGCTCCGGTTTCCCCCACAAGTCCAAAGACATGCGGTACAGGTGAATTGGGTAAGCTAATGTCCACAGTGTATGTGTGTAAATGGAAGTGTATGGGTGTTTTCCAGTGATGGGTTGCAGCTGGAAGGGCATCCGCTGTGTAAAAACATATGCTGGATAAGTTGGCGGTTCATTCCGCTGTGGCGACCCCAGATTAATAAAGGGACTAAGCCGAAAAGAAAATGAATGAATGAATGAATGAATAAACATATACTGTAAAAATGACCTGTTAATGGAGAGTTTTCGTGTTTTGCGGTGGTGAATTGCATTATGGGAGGTTGATCTCTGGTCTGTCCACTTCTGATGTTGAAAATTAAACTCTACGGTTTATTAGTTTAAAATAATATAATGTATAAGAAATAATATTATCTAGAGAAATAGGCCTGTAAAATAACATAAAATGTGCTGCAGTTTATTACAGGGTTTCTGTAGTGTAATATACAACACCAACACACACAATATAGCACTGCAGACTACAGTACACATCCTCAGAAAAGTCACTTTTTCCACACTCTTTAAGGCTGAAAGTTGTTGGAGGAAAGATCAAGATCCCATAATGCAGTTCAAAAGCAGAAATAAACAATAAACATGAATCACACAATACAGAAAACTGCAAATGTATGGATATTTTTTACAGTGCAGTATGCATAGTACAGTGCATAGTAGTACATCTTTATAAACATGTAAACACTGAAAACTGTTCGATATTATGAAAAGATACTATAAAGATATTTAACTTCTGTTACTTACTGCGACAAGAAGAACAATCAGAGCAGTCTTCATTTCAAGCAGAGTGATCAGTTAGATTTAGGAGGATTGTGGATTTGTCGTGATTTAGTTGTTCTTTAAGGTGCATATGAGGTGAGTTGGCTCCTTTTAAAGGAGCACCAAAGGAGGCAAATAGGCACTTCTCTGGAAATTCTTTTAATTGCATGCTGCATTTTTCTGCAGCAGCCTATTGGATGGTGGCATGCGTGGCGTTTCTGAGGAAGCATAATCTGGCGAGAGGCCAGACATTCATGAACAACTGAAGTCAAGAAACCCGAGAAGTGTCTAAAACCGGTTCTGGTTCCAAATAAATGCACACATAAAACTATTGTCTCATTAAATCATACAAGAATAGTGAGATTTTCTGATACTGTTCATTGTAAATGAAGTGGTTCATCTGACAGGAGCGAGTTGACTAGGCAATAGCAATGTTTCCATCTTAAAATGTGAATTAAATTTATGAGCAAAACTGGAGTATCGCATAAAAGACGTGCGGGTAAAGCAGCGTTTCCATCCAACGAGTCAATAAGAACTAAATTGTCACTTCCTGATTAACTGGCGGCAGATATCAACAGTAAAAACTGAATTTGCTGCAGTAGAAGCTGCGTCAATCTTTTCTTTATTTAATAAATGACTTGCGGTTCACAAGACAGTGTGCCAACATCCAATGAACGCGTGGTGGCGGTTGAAGGTGTGAGACGCGGAGCGCAGACGCTCTGGACTATTCTGCAAGGTTATTAATAATATAATAACACTAATACTGAAATGGTTCAGGCGTTTTAGAATGACCAAAACAACATTTCAGATGTTTTACAATGTGCTCAGCCTGCTGGTTTGTCCATTCACACACACTTTTATCATCACATGATCTCTTATAACATGACTTTTTTAATGTGCATATTGGAATTTGTTTGGCAAAAGTGTTTCCATCGCAGTTTAAGCGCATAATTTCTTACTGAGTAAAAAGTGTATGCTTCTCAGTTATGCGCATACATTTTTATGTGCATTTTCAATTTATGCTCATCTTGGCATTTCCATCAACCGTGTCCATAACAGTTTATGTGCACATCCAAAATGCACATAAAAATAGGTGGATGGAAACAGCTAAAACTGTTAGTGCTCAGAGAATTAAGGGGAGGGGAGTCTTTTTCTTTATAGAGAGAAGAGTGTTTCTGCAGGTGGTTTGTCAAGCCCACTCACCTGTGTGAGGCACACTCAGAAAAACACAATGCTTTTCTAGAGATATGGAGTGATTAAGAGTCTGGTGAATATAGAGAGAAGAGTGTTTCTGCAGGTGGTTTGTCAAGCCCACTCACCTGTGAGAGGCACACTTCATAAATGCACATTGTTTTTTAAGAGATATAGATTGATTGTAAGAAAGTGTCTGGTGCAAATGTGCAAAACTGGTGCAAGTGTGTGTGTAAAAGTGTCAGAGAAATGAAAGAGTGTGTTTTCTACAGGTTGTTTGTCAAGCCCACTCACCTGTGTCTCAGAATTGGACAATGTTTGAGGTTGTTTTATAGTGTGTTGGTGGGGGGAAATACCACTACAGTAATATGCAACTTTAAAGGCAAAATTAATCCAAAAATGAAAATTTGCTCACTCTCAGAGCATACAAAATGTAGGTGACGGTAGGTGTAGGTCTTCAGTAGAAAAATAAAGGATTAGTTCACCCAAAACATTAAAATGACATTATTTATTACTCACCCTCATTTAATTCCAATACTCTGAGATCTTCAGAACACAAATTAACACACAGGTTAAGTCAAAATTATTCGCAATTTTATTTTTTTTGTCAAATATTTCCCAAATGGTATTGAACAAATTCAGGAATTTCTCAATTTCTCACAATATTATATTTCCTATAATATTTGTTCTTCTGGAGAAAGTCTTATTTGTTTTATTTCGGCTAAAATTAAAGCAGTTTTAATTTTTTTTAAAGCATTTTAGGGTCAATATTATTAGCCCCCTTAAGCAATATTGGTTTTGGATTGTCTCCAGAACAGACTATTATGTTTTGAATTGTGCTGAAAAAAAAATTACTTTCCATTAAACAGAAATTTGGGAAAAATATACAGGAGGGCTAATAATTATTAGGCTTTAACTGTTCCGCTGCGTAAAACATATGCCAGAATAGTCGGCGGTTCATTCCGCTGTGGCGACCTCTGATAAATAAGGGACTAAGCCGAAGGAAAATGAATGAATGATGAAAGTGCTCTCAACCTGCAAAGGTGTTCAAAATATCAGTCTGTGTTTTGGCTACGGATTTCCTTATGACACGGCAGATGACATAGTACATGACCTAAAGTACTTGCAAATTATTGAGGGTGTGGACCGTGAGTCATGCAACAGTCTGCTTTGTATTCTAATTGGCCTGTTGTCCATCAGGTTTTACACTAATTTACATGAGAACAAGGAAACTATGATGAATGAGGCTCACGGTAAGCCCATTTCCATTATTCCATATATAAATCTTATTATTCGACTATGACTAGATATACCCACATTTTCTTTATAGGGCACCTTTAATGCCCAGATATTTTACTGCAATGAGCTCTGAACAGTTGGTATCCTGGATCAGAGGGGTCTTGAATGATGTTACCTACCTGTTTTTAAGTCTGGAGGTCAGACAGTCCGCTGCTGCCTTCTCATGTCTGATTTTACAGCTGACCCACACCACAACAGTAATGGAGGAACACAGCTGAGTAAATTTGTGTTAGTAACTCCAGTGTCAGTACCTCTTTTGAGGGGAATTGGTATTTGATTAGTTTGATTAACAGGTATTTGAACAGTATTTCGATTGTCTTTGATTAGTCTCAATAGACAGTGGTTTTACTGAACTAATAAGACTAAAAGTACAAAAGAACACAAACACATTGCTTTAAACTGTCATTAATCTGTATACAGTATACCATGCATAGCTCTGCAGTCAGGAAGTTTTCAGAAGATAACATTCATTATTATTGTTTTATGTGTTTTTTTAAGCTAAATGACGGCTGTACAGTGTGTTGTTCATTGCAGAGCTCCTCTATTAAAATAAAAGAAAAAAAACCCTGCAAGTTCTGAAGGAGATCAGTTTCAGTTCATTTCTGCAGTAACATGAAAACTATATAAGATAAAACATAATAATAATGTTTATTATGTTTTTAAAAAAATAACTTTTATAAAATGTTTAAATATTATTTTACATTTCAAAGTGCTTGAATGTAAATGTAGACAAAAATGAGCAGTTTTTCGTATGTTGTGATTCATGCTTTTATTTATTTGTTTTTTCCCTGTTTATTTTTTGCATTTGAATGTCATTATGGGATCTTGATCTTCCTTCCAACAACTTTTAACCTTCAAAAGTCTGAAAAGGTGTCTTTTCTGAGCATGTGTAATAGTCTGCAGTGCTATATTGTGTGTGTTGGTGTTGTGTATTACGCTACCGAAACCTTGTAATAAACCGCAGCAGATTTTCAGACTTATTTCTCTAGATATTATTCCTTATATTAATTCAAACCACTAAAATGTCACTAAAAGTCACTTTGTTAAACTGTAGAGTTGAATTTACAACATCAGAAGTGGACAGAGAAGAGATCAACATCCCATAATGCAATTCATCACCACAAATACACACAAAACACGGAAGCTGTTCATTAACAGATATGTTTTACAGTGATCATTGTATATTGTTACAGCTAGTGGTTTGAGCATAATACTATTTTTCTTTATTGCATTTTAACTTTACACTTTACAATAACAAAAGAAAAAACTGATCAGTATTTCACATCAGTATTGATGACCTCTCTTCTTATTCACCATTCACACATTTCCAACTCCACCACATTTTAGGAACAATTTGAAAGGTCCCCAAACTCCCTCAAAGACCTTGTATTTATCTCTTAATAGGATTTTTTCCATTGTCATGTTTGTAACCATGTCTTTAATATATAAAACTACTAATTACTTGAGGAGAAACATTGTTTGGGCCCCACGGTGGCGCAGTGGGTAGCACGATCGCCTCACAGCAAGAAGGTCGCTGGTTCGAGCCTCGGCTGGGTCAGTTGGCGTTTCTGTGTGGAGTTTGCATGTTCTCCCCGTGTTGGCGTGGGTTTCCTCCGGGTGCTCCGGTTTCCCCCACAAGTCCAAAGACATGCAATATAGGTGAATTGGGTAAGCTAAATTGTCCGTAGTGTATGTGTGTGAATGAGTGTATGGGTGTTTCCCAGTGATGGGTTGCAGCTGGAAGGGCATCCGCTGCGTAAAACATATGCTGGATAAGTTGGCGGTTCATTCCGCTGTGGCAACCCCAGATTAATAAAGGGACTAAGCCGAAATGAAAATGAGTGAATGAATGAAACATTGTTTAGGTTAAGGTGATGGCAGAAAAGCAAGAAAGAGGGAAACCGAACTAATATCTTACGAGAAGGTGAAGCTTATATCTTATTTTAGTTGTTGCAATCAGTGTTTTTATTTAAAAATAAAATCAGGATGAAAGGTTGTGCATTCCCAGTAAATGAACCAGGAAGTAGCATCAAAAACAGGTTCTGGTTTCAGTTAAATGGAAGATTGCTTTTTTGTCATAATGAGTGCAGGTTAAAAAAATGCCTACTATTCACATTACATAGAGTTCAGTCTGACATAATCATGCAATCACTGTTGAGTTCTCTGGAATGAGTTTAGCATCAGATTCCCTGGAATAAAAAAACACTACTTTTATGGGTCAAATGTTTTGGAATCCATTCATATCCTTCCAAGCAAATAAACCAGTACTCCTGATTACTGACTGAACACAACTTATCGCATTGCATTTGTGTTGTGCCCATGCAGCAGAAAACAAATATAGAAGTCACTGTTCTTAAAGGGGGCAGTGCGGTGGCGCAGTGGGTAGCACAATCACTGGCATCCGCTGCGTAAAACATATGCTGGATAAGTTGGCGGTTCATTCCGCTGTGGCGACCCCAGATGAATAAAGGGACTAAGCCGAAAAGAAAATGAATGAATGAATGAATGAATGTTCTTAAAGGGCAAAAAATCACTTTTATAAGGGGTTTAAACAGATTTGTGTGGCAACAGTCTGTGGATATATCCAGCTTCTAGTGGTAAAACATTATTAATTGTATTATTTATAGTCAGACTTGATAAAAACAGTCTGCAGAAACACTTTGATTGACATTCTTTCTTTGTACGTGTCATCAGAGGGGGAAAGCCCCGCCCACTAGTGCCCATCTCTCCCTCATTAGCATAAACAGGAGCCCTGAGTGAGAAGCAGCCGTCTGTCCATTAGCCATTAGAGTGTTTGAGCTGCTGAAGATAATGTCTTGTTTTGAATCTGCCACTATGCTGACACACAGGCATTAGTAGCTCCGCCCTCTTCTGAAAAGAGCACAATCTCATTTGAATTTAAAGCGACAGTCACCAAAACGCCACAATTAGGATCAAAGCCTAAAAGGGTCAGTTTCAGAGAGCTAGAAAACATTATCTGTGTAGTATTTTGAGCTGAAACTTGGCACACACTCTAGAGACATCAGAGATGAATTTGAAGACGTAAAAGGGGCAGAATATCATTCCGTCGCTGCTGTGTTTACATTGCAAGATGGATCGGGGACAGGGGGTTTCACACTGCATGACTCTACAATAGGAAGAATCACTGACAACTTTGTCTTGGACTACATCTCACAACCAAACACACACGAGAAGTGACATGAACACAATGCGATGCCACGTCGTATATCTTTTGTTATCAACTAGCCTACATAATGAGAAAGAAGCCTTTAGTGGGGTAGAACATTTTCTTATTTTGCTCATCTGACCTTTGAAGGGAATTAGAAATTTCCCTCCAACTTTTTTCTTTTTCGACCAGGTTGTGGTATTGCTCAGATGACACGTCAAACACACGGGTGCTCCTGACAAATTTACACTAGTTTTTCCTCCATTTCTTGGGTCCAAAAAGACCGAAAGAAGCCCTTTTAAATCCTCCCCCAACCTTTCACTGGCCTGCAGATACCCTCACTAGTGGATGCTGCTCTCTCATTGGCTGTCGGTAATCGCCGATGTTATTTTTAGTCAGAACACATTTCACACCGCATGATTTTTGGCGACAGCTCCAGATATTTAGCATGCCAGATATCTGACGGGTGTCTGCGACTCATTGGTGATTCTCTCAGATGGCGTCTTTGATAGTTCACACTGTGTGATTGTTACTCGCGTAAACTAGCACTGATTTACCTGTGATTTCAGCCATTTGTCGGCAATTTCTCAATACCTGTCGGCAAGTGAAAATCAGGGCTAAAATCTTGCAGTCTGAACTCGGCATAAGATAACAAAAGCCATTGGTTATTCATGATCAGCAACCATTTTCTAAACATATTGTCAAATCTGTGTGTGCCCTTTGAACAAAAGAGATGATCAGATAAAGCTTTGTGGAATTTCTAAAAAGGTTGGCATTTCACCTCAAATGCAATCTACTTTCTTTCTTAAAATGTCAATTTCTTGTTATAATTATTATAATTATTAATATTATTATTATTTATTATTATGTTATTATGGTCATTATTATTAAGTGTATTCAAAATATTTGGCTTACTACAACACCAGTGTTAATGCAGAGTATCATTTCATTTGTTTTTTAATATTCATCTTTCTTCTTACTTTCTTATCATATTGTGCGATGGTTCTGAATAAAACATGTTCTCAAATGAGAAGCAATGCTGGGCTAGAGTTTATTTTGTCCATGGACAATTGATTGGATTATGGGATCGTTGTGGTTTGCTGTTGGTGGATCTTAAGTTGATCCCAACGTCACACTATTAAACACCAGCCAGAGATGAGATAGGAGGATGGTAAAGAGGAAGGACAAATGTGTTTGATTCAAAACTAGGAAAATATATTCATTTCTTCTGCTGCACACACACATTTTAAAAAAGATACATTTAAAAGAATCAATCATTTTGTTGGGGTGTTGTCTTGATAAATGTCCATGTGTCACGATCTTTTTTCTTAAAAATGCAGAATACAGTGTGTTTTGAGGGTTTTTCCTGATCAGGAGTGAATGCGGATCATTTTGACAACATTATCATCAAGACATTTAAACTTCTTTTTATATTTTAAATGGCTCCTATTGGTGTCTCCAGAATGTGTCTGTAATGTTTCAGCTCAAAATACTAATCAGATTATTTATTATACCCTGCTGAATATGTGAATTTTGGGGTTAGAGGTCATTTAGCTGTTTTTGTTGCCTGTGCCTTTAAATACAAATGAGCCTGTTCTCCCCGCCCACCGTTCCAGCCCGCAGTGACAGAGACAGACATGCATGAAGCAGAGACTCAGTTTGAGTCAAAAGTGTCAATCAGTTCAAAATCTTTAATTCCTAAGGGCCCTTCCGAAGTGGCCATTTTTGAGCTCTTCAGTTTGGAAGGACACTTCCATATGGCGGTCATGTTTGTATTCATTCTGAAGTGCCCTTCGGAGGGTATTATATCCTGTTAGGAATGATTGCCCTGGTCACCGCTGTTGTAGCTGCTGATGATTTGCTGCACTGTGGCCCTGCAGTCTCTGCTCTCCTTTGGCATCTGTAGCTGGGTTTTCATCAGCCTTTGTTAATTTGCATTTTGAAAAATCGCATGATGCATATGTGTTGCAAATCCTCATAACGCAAACAAATAAAGAAAAACGTGCTGCATTTTCTCATAACACAAACTAATTAAGAAAACACGCTGCATTGAAAAACTGGCTAGTGATGTGAAGACAACACACAAATAGACAGCAGTTAATTGTTTGGCCATCTGTGCACTAATTTTGAACTCATTTTCTGGGGGTCACAATCTGATTCCAAAACTAATCTTAACTTATATTTTTCCTGTTTTTTCTGTTTAGAGCTTATGCCAGCGAGACCCCAAATCGTGGTGATCTAATTTGAGTACATAATCGATTCTGAATGGTTGAGAGTCGATCCAGAATCGTTAAGAGAAAGAATCACAATGCTTTTTTTTTTCCCACACCTACTTTTGTAACACTCACTACAGCGGCCACTGAGCAACCCAGAATGTGTGGTATTCTTGAGGGTGAAGTTTTTACTTTCATCAAATTACAATAAATCGGCAGCTTTTTCCATTCCTATACCAAATACAACCCAGGCTCATCATATTGCATACCACAGAAGTATATACATTTCTGGAGAGAGCAAAATACGTCCCAGGAGCGACGTTTTTTTGCAGTTTTTGTTTTCACGAATCCACCGGAGGGCGCTGTGTACAGTTTTTTAAATTTCAAATTTCTCTCGCGAGTGCCATTCATGCCTGCTGTTCTCGCGTAAATCCACCAGAGGCCGCTGTCCACTGACTGATTTACTGATTGACCAACCAACCGATCGCCCCCCCCCCCCACCCGTCTCAAATGCCAACCAATAGTGTTTTCAAAACCACCGATTCAAAACCACCGCCCACTCCCTTCCCTAAACCCAACCGATAGTGTTTTAAAAACCAATCCACAATTTTTACCACGTTTTCAGATTTTACCACATTCTCACCCTGTTATTTACTTGTTTTAGTAATTTATTTGCTTCGGTTTTTGTCTTACCTGCTTTCTGGAACCGTTCTTCACCGGACTCGAACCCCGTCATCACGGTCAACTCCTCTCTGCGTCTCAAGTCCGCCGACATACATGTCGACCTGACAAACTGGTAACAGTGGGAAAGCCGTCCATACGGAGGTAAGCGGTCAGCTGGTAGCATGAAAAGGAACAGCGTCATACTGCCCCGTAGTGTTCATTTTAAAGACGAAATGCCATACATGCCTCTGGCTACATAATTCACGATCTCCAGAAATCTATATAGGGCTACGCTTTCAGAATGAGCACATGTTGTCCAAATAGCCTACTGTCCTGACTGAAAACCTGCTCCCGGATAGTTTATAATGGACAATCAAAAACACACACACACACACAATTAGGGTTGGAACTAAACTGTGCAGAGCTGCGGCCCTCCAGGAACTGCCTTTGACACCTGTGTGGTATGGCATGTTTTTCATAAATATCTCACTCAGTCAGCATTCATTCTGATTACCTTTGTGTGATGGAAAAGTATAGCTTAGGTAACATAAACTTTAGCAGACGCCTGAATCTATTTGACTTCTCTATTATTCATTAGTGGTGCAGCAACACATCAATTTACAAGTTAGTCCTGTTGTTTGAAAGGTTTCATTTTCTCAAACAAGCTACAAAACTTTAACATCTTGAGCTTTGGGATGTTAATGTAACAATTTGATTTATTTGGTTGGAAATCTATAAAAAATATATACATATGTATTGTAGAACAGAACTATATGGTGGGCCTCACAGTGGCGCAGTGGGTAGCACGTTCGCCTCACAGCAAGAAGGTCGCTGGTTCGAGCCTCGGCTGGGTCAGTTGGCGTTTCTGTGTGGAGTTTGCATGTTCTCCCTGTGTTGGCGTGGGTTTCCTCCGGGTGCTCTGGTTTCCCCCACAAGTCCAAAAACATGCGGCACAGGTGAATTGGGTAAGATAAATTGTCTGTAATTGTATGAGTCTGTAAAACATATGCTGGATAAGTTGGCGGTTCATTCCGCTGTGGCGACCCCAGATTAATAAAGGGACTAAGCCGAAATGAAAATGAATTAATGAATGAACTATATGGTCGAATTTATGCAAAACAGCTAATTATATCTAAAATCATTTTGTTCATTCATTAATTTTTTTTTCTGGCTCAGTCCCTTTATTATTCTGGGGTCGCCACAGCGGAATGAACCACCAACTTGTCCAGCATATGTTTTACGCAGAGCATGCCCTTCCAACTGCAACCCATCACTGGGAAACACCCATACACACCCATTCACACACATACACTACGGACAATTTAGCTTACCCAATTCCCCTATAGCGCATGTGTTCTTCTTGCTGTGATGCGACATCGTGCTACCCACTGCACCACCATGACGCCTCATTTTGTTCATCAACCAGCAAATCATCCCTGAAAATAGTCTATATTTACATAAAAGGCTTTGCAGGCATCTAGTGGCCACACTGTGATATTAAAGATAATGTTCTTCATTTCTTTCAGCTAGATGGCACTAATCTGCCTCCATTCACTGGATTAGTACAGGTTTTATACCATTGCTCTTTTAAAACTGTGAAACACTTTAGTTTAAGTACCAATTCCCACTGTTAATACTGGCTTATTACCTGCTTATTATTAAGATATTGGCTGTTTATTAGTACTTATAAAGTATGATCTTATTCTACATCCCTAATTCTACCCAGTACTACCTAATTAATAAGCAGCAAATTCATATTTTATCGAGCTAACAGTCTTAATACCATTAAAGCATTTTAAACATGTTTAAGAATTTGTCAGTTCCTCTGCTTGTGTTTGCTGTTTACGTCAAAATAATTATAGACTTGGGTTATATTTATTGTTTAATGCGGAGTTATTGTTTCTCAGCCACCGATTAATTTCTGATGAATGGATATAAATGTGACTATTTCTAATTTCATAATAGTATAATCAATGTAATAATTAAAGTATGATCAGTTAAATAGACTTAAGTATTCATTAACCGTAAAACGAGATGAAAGACCGTCAGGATCAGCAGGAGACTCAGCAGCAGAAACTCCATTGAAAATATTGTGGTAAAATTCATTCATTCATTTTTTTGGCTTAGTCCCCTTTATTAATCAGGGGTCGCCACAGCAGAATGAACCGCCAACTCATCCAGCATATGTTTTATAATGCTCTTCCAGCTGCAACCTACCACTGGGAGACACCCATACACACTCATTAACATACATACACTTCGGACAATTTAGCTTACCCAATTCACCAGCAACCAGCTCGAACCAGCAACCTTCTTGCTGTGAGGCGACCTCTCTACCCATTGCGCCACCGCGCCGCCCATTGTGGTAAAATAAATGTCCATATTTTAAAGACATGGCTCAGAACAATAGAATTTAAGTCACCGGGAGCACTGTAAATTAAAAGTCCTTTTGAATATACCCCAATTCTTAATATTTAGTTGTTTTTAAATGGGGCAGCACGGTGGGGCAGTGAGTAGCACAATCGCCTCACAGGAAGAAGCTTGGTGGTTCGAGCCCCGGCTGGGTCAGTTGGCATTTCTGTGTGGAGTTTGCATGTTCTCCTCGTGTTGGCGTGGGTTTCCTCCGGGTGCTCCGGTTTCCCCCACAATTCCAAAGACGTGGTATAGGTGAATTGGGTAAGCTAAATTGTCCGTAGTGTATGTGTGTGAATGAGTGTGTATGGATGTTTCCCAGTGATGGGTTGCAGCTGGAAGGGCATCCGCTGCGTAAAACATATGCTGGATAAGTTGGCGGTTCATTCCGCTGTGCCGACCCCAGATTAATAAAGGATCTAAGCCGAAAAGAAATTGAACGAATGAATGAATGTTTTTAAATGTAACCACGACACAAATTAACACACAAAGACATCACGTTTCGGTGACACTCACAAGTGTAATGTCGAGTGTTAAACACAAGAGGTCAGTGTCGCCTCAGGACTGATTTTACTGCATGTACAACACTGAAGAAAATGACTCAAAGACGATTCCTTGGATTTACTAAATGTTTTTAAGTTAAGTGGTTGTAAACGGTTTATTTGGGCTGAATTTATACAAACAAATTAAGTTGAACATTGTTACATTTAATTTGTTTAAATTCAACACAAATAGTTTGCAACAATTTTAGGGACATCATTTTTTTCAGTGTACAACACAGTCTTGTAACTACAATAACTTTAAAACAAGCGTCCTTTTTATTCAACATGCATGTTTTACATTCTATTTTAAATGTATTATAACTAATAAGAACATCTTGATATAGCAATCAAGGAAATACAACAACAAAAGATACAAAACATGACAGGGGTTTGGAAAAACACACACACACACACACACACACACACACACACACACA